>PVKZ01005330.1:0-55994 GCA_004027375.1 Macroglossus sobrinus
TACATGCTAATCGCCATGTCTCGCTTCTGGACACCTGCTTGCTTGAAAAGTTATTGTTTGACTATTACTCCTGGAAACCTAACAGTTGCCCATGGGAACCTAACAGTTGCCCATGGGAACCTAACAGTTACCCATGGGAACCTAACATTTTAACAGTACACTTTCTGCTTCTGTACCCCTGCTTGCACAACCCACCTTTGGGGTGACAGGTGGAGGATAGAAGAAATATTAGGCCTTTGTGATTTAGACAGAGTAAAGAATGAGATTTTGGGCTTGGAACCCTTGTATCTTTATGTTTCGGGGCTGCTCCTTTGGAAGGACAGCCGCCGGCTAATAAACTGCCTCTAATATCAGAGCACTCAGGTTGAGTCTGGTTATTCCGGTCACAACAGTAGAATGTGCCTGCAGAGACCAGAGCACTATTTCTGTACTGGAATAAGTGATCAGCCCAAACTGGCCTTCCGAGTTGTATATTTTAATTTCCTATTTGGCCTCTCAGAGTTTCTATGAACCCTAGAGGTCTGGCCTGATTGACCTCTGGCAAATTGCTAAAGTAAGTAACTTATTTCCCCACTCAGGGTCTCAACCTTCATCCAAAATTAAGGTTGCTGAGACCCCTGCACAGAATGTACCAACTAATTCCTCTAAGGTATTTGCTGGTAAAACAGAAGTATTACCTTTTACTTGAGACCTTTCTTTCTTCCTCCCTTCCTATACTCCTTTCTCCCTTCCTTCCTTTTCCTCCTTTCTTTCCTTCCTCCTTTTCTTTCTTCCATCTTTTCTCTCTTTGAACCTTCCTTCCTTCCTTCCTTCCTTCCTTCCTTCCTTCCTTCCTTCCTTCCTTCCTTCCTTCCATCCTTCCTTCTTTCCTTCCTTCTTTCCTTTCTTCCTCCGTTTCAAATAGGGTTTGCTTGACATGTCACAGTCTTTTAATAGGCAAGGAAATGAATCTATAATTGAAGAAATTCAGTCATAGACAGAATGAGTAAACACATAAAAATGAGGAACAATATAGTCCTTTTATGTTTCCTCAAATCATGCAATGAAGATAAAACTCTACTTTAGCTTAGCCCTAAAACTATGGAGCTCCAAAGAGGGAACCCTCGTTCCAAGACCCAGTGAAGAAGTAGCTTATTTTTTGAGGTGTAAAAGATAAAAAAATTTTCACTGGACTTTAAAAAAAAGTTGCTCTACTAAATTCCAAAAGAGCCAGAGGCATCCCTTCCTTTACAGCACCAAAATTTGGACATCAAAACATCTCATTAAGATTCCTTAACTGAAAACCTCACTTGTGACTTCGCATAAAGTCATCTCTTTGTTTTAATAACAACTCTCATCTTATGTTCTACATTAAATCCCAGTTTTCTATCTCATTTCAGAAGTTCCTTCTTCAGAAAATCATCTTTATTATTCTGTTCTCTTTCATCCTCTGCTAAAAACTAAGAGATCTTGTCTGTGAGTAGTTTGCTTAGCTCTTTCTAGTATATTTTCTGCTATACAAGGACATGCTATCACTTTATTTCTAGAGAACATAAAATTATTAATTTATAGTTGTTTGGCAAGTGTCTCCTAGCAACTGTTTAAGATACAGAGAGAGTTTTTTCAAGTCACAGAACATCTGAAAACACAAAACAATATAGAATTTTACAATTTCTTTCAGCAAATAAAAAGAAAACCACATCAAACATTAGAAGGAGGTTGAGGGAAAGAGAAAACAAGAATAGGATAGAAGATTTTCCCCACCTAAGCTCTGTGTAAGTTTATCTTCTTTTGTTGTCTCTGTGTTATGATGATCATGTTATATAGAAACATGGCTCTTCTTTTGATGTCTGTTATTGAGCCAGGGCATGGACTGATAGGTGAGGTCAGGGAAGAAACTACCTACTGTTGGGGAGGGGGCATACATTTAGTTAATATGTGTTGGTCTCTCTCAATTTGCACGTTAGAGAATCTTAGTCCTTATGTGTATAGGGATCTAGTGTTGGTGCTAACTAATAAGATGAGGAAAGACTCAAGAAAAAACAAATCATTTTTGAAAAAATCAGCAGTAACCTAAGACAGTAAGATATGGTTTTTCAGATCAGATTATCTCCAGCAGAGATGCTAAGGTTATTATTTGTGGCCTATGCATGCACTGAAGAGAATACATGAATTTTATTATTTAATATACAAATGTTTTACTGATTATGTGTAGTTTAATCAGTAAGAGAATCCATGACTTACATTAGCTTCTCAAATGTCTCTAATAGCACAACAACAAAACCTGAATCCTTTGTTGATTTTCCTTTAATAGTGTGTTGCCTGAATATTCCAGACTTGGTTCAGCTAAGTATGGGTATTAAGTGAAGAGCTATTTATTCGGGCAATGACCAAAGTCCTTAAAAAAAAAAAAAATCAAACTTCATGGCCGTTTTTAAACAACAGCATTATTAAGGAGATTCCTGAGGGAAGTTGGCCCTCAAGAGGCGAAGAGGCATTGTAAGGTCTAGTTCTTTCTCAAAAATAAAACATCTCAGCAGCACTGGACTTAGAAGTTAGGGTGTTTCTTTTACCCCAAAAGATGTTTTGTTTTGTTTTTTTTCCTAATAAGTACCAAGAGGATTTTTGTACACAATGACATGCAATGAACTAGATGTAAACAATATGCAAATGAAAGGCCAGGTTGCAGTTGCTAATTTCTTTTAGCAGAAATCAGTTTTTAATATATCTGAACTATAAGCATACTAAATCATCATCCTACCTCTACAATGAGATAGTAATAAAAGGCAAACTTCAAGCAGCATTCATTGAATCATCAAGAAGTGCATGTACCAACTTGCTTCAGTGTACTCAACTGTATATCATAAGTGCCCTGCCTACTTCACAGCGTAAGGGCCAAATGATTCAGTGAATTTGAAGGCACTTTGAGAGAGTTTCATTATTACCATGTACATATGTCAGTTTCAGAATCCATTAAGCATTCTGCAAGTGGAAAGAAAAAATGTCTCAAACATCAGGCAGTCTAAATATGTACTTTCTTTGACCCCACAATTCAACTAAAAATATAATATAGAATTATATATCAGGGTATAATCAGAGTAATAATAAAATTGTGGTTTTAAAAGGTTCATGGGTGTCATTTACAAGAATGTAAAACCTAAAGAACAAGTGTTGGCAAGGATGTGGCGAAAACTCTCATACATTGTTGGTGGGATTGCAAATTGGTACAGTCACTATGGAAAACAGTCTGGAGGTTTCTCAAAAAATTTAAAATGTATATACCTTTTGACCCAGCAATTGTACTTCTGGGTATTTATCCAAAGAAAACCAAAACAGTAATTCGTAAAAATCTATATATCCCTACGTTCATGGCTGCACAATTTACAATAGCCAAGAGAGGGAAGCAACCTAAATGCCCATCAATAGACTATTAGATAAAGAAGTTATGGTTCATATATACAATGGAATATTACTCAGCCATTAAAAAATGAAATCCTACCATTTGCATTGACATGGATGGATCCAGAGGTTATTATGCTGAGTGAATAAGTCACAGAGAAAGATAAATACCACATGGATTCACTTATATGAGGAATCTAAGAAACAAATCTAAGGACAAACTAATCAAAAACAGATTCACAAATATAGAGGACAAACTGGGGACAGGCAGAGGGGAAAGGATGGGGAGCTGGCAGGTTAGGAGAAAGGGGTGAAGGGTTAAAGAAGTACAAATTAGTAGTTGATAGATGGTTACAGGGTTGGAGAGCATGGCATAGGGAATGCAGTTAGAATTAATATAATGGCTTAGATGTAGAGCCAAAGGAGAGAAAGAGCAATTAGGGGGATTGTTTTATTAACTCTATAAATGTCTAACCAATGCTTATTTAACTGTATACTTAAAAAAATAAAATTAAATTAAAAAAATGTAAAACAACATAATCAAAATGTTCATTAATAAGTGGTCAAGCAAATAATAATATTAACATACAATAGGATTCTATACAACTATGAAAAATTATTATGTAGGTCTATCTTTGTTGACATAGAAATTTCTCCATAATTGTTGAAAAAAGAGAAAGTAAAATATTGTGTCATATAAAGCAGTTTTCTCCAATATTAGCAAAAAATATTAAAATATATATAACGCAAAATGTTAAGAGTGAATGTTTCTGGATAATGGTCTTATACAAGGTTATTTTACTTTATTTTTTATTTCTCTGTACCTAATTCATGCTGGTATAATATGTATATGGATTGCTTTGATGACCATAAAAAGTGAACAAAACTATTTTCATTTCTAATGAGAGAGAGTATCATCATTAGTGTTTTTAGCTCCTCAAAGACCCATATAGCTAGGCCCAAGCAGCTCCCACCAACCACTGTCAAGATTCAACTGTGAAGGAAAAAAATTGTAACTATGTAGGGTGATGTATGTTAATTGGACTTATTGTGGTGATCATTTTGCAAATATCAAATCATTATGTCATATACCTGAAATTAATATAAGTTTATGTCAATTATACCTCTATTAAAAATATAATTCAACCTTAAAAAAAGCAAAGTAATGCAGAGACACATGTCACACACTTCACGGCTTTGCCTGAAATTCACAATGTTTTTATCATTAAAGTAAGCATTTCACACAACCCATCACATTTCTAGATGTAAAGTCAATATCTTTTCTTCTTTCTTTCCTCTTCTTCCTTCCTTCCCTGCCTACTCATTTTTCCTGATTCCAGAAAGATTCTCTTTATAGCTTTACATTGAAGGAAAGACTATTTGCTGAAAAGATTGGAGAGTCATATAATAGCAAGTTTCTCTTCCTTGGACTTAAATTCCAGTCCTGCCATATTGATGTAGAGGGTGGGAGGGGAGAAAGAAGTTACATGTTTTGAGCCCTGAAAATGTGCCAGCTTTTTTAATGTCAATTATTTCTGTTTAAGTTCAAAATTACCCTAAGAACTAGCTCTCCCCCCCCCCTTGTTTTTTTTAAAGTCACTAAAACAAATGCATAATGAATTTGAGTAACTTGGTCCAGGCCACAAATCATACATGGCAAAAACCATTTTTGATCTTAGGGCCATACGAATCCAAAGTCAATGACTGTTCATTTGTTGATTCAAAAATTCTTATTAAGTGTTTACTATACACCAATCACTACATTAGATTCAGGGAATACATACCCATGGTCTTTGCCATCAAGAACCTCACAGAATTTGTGAGGATAATAGCATGACACAATAATTTAGACAGGTTCTTTACACAATTTTAATAATAATTTGCATATGCAAATTTTGCTGTTAATTTGTTTATTAAGGTAAATATTGATAAATTTTTAATATTTACTTACCTAAATTTACAATTTTATCTAAGGAGTTGGTTTGAAATATAGGGCACTTTTTTTTTTTAAGAAGCATCCTTTAACTAGGGAAATTTGGAAATCCAAGGAATGTGGTTTGAGGAAATAAGCATATTAGTCAGCAATTAGGGGTCATGCAGGGTCATGGCACTATAGATCGTGCTCACTACACTACATTATAGATTAGTTATAATATGCCCGCATTGCACATTTGCAGCTTGTATTTCATAATGTTCATTCAAAACATTATAGAAAAATACTATTTGTTTATGTGTCTTTCTTAAACAACACAGATATAAGAAATAATATTTGTGAAACATTTAATTATCTCTTCCATATGGTGTTAATCTCTTTATTTTAGTCTTGTGGTGGCATTTTTGCATTTTGTACCTGCTATTTTAACAACATTAATGAGAAGATATGAAATTTTTAAAAGAAACTCCATTCTCATTTCTGCATAAATGAACAACTATACATGAAAGAATAAGAAAATAAAAGCCTATAAGTACTTATCATTTTCTCTTTTTCGAAGCTTAATGTACAGTGGCAAAATACAAATGAAGATGGGGACCTGGGTAGCGCATCCCCCTCCTGAATTTGTAGCTGCCCAGTACATTTATCTGCCTGTCATGTCAGCCAGGGGTCCCCACTGTGAAAGCACTGGACTGAATATTAATGGTACTCAAAAGCTAAGTCCATTCCCTTTTCTTTTCCTTCTAAGTTATGAATGCATTAGCATCTCTGGCTGACTTGAGTACCCAGCAGCAACCTTGTAGTACATCCAAAGCAAAAATTAAACCATAAAAAGAGTACTTTTGAATGCTATGTCAACAATGTTGCCTACATGGAGGGAATGTTAGAAATTTCACCTGAAAATATTATTCACTATTTCATTTTCCCCTTAAATGTAGTGCCTGTTGGAATAAAAGTTTCCGGGTTTTGCTTAGACTTCTTACCACTCACAGAGGGCCTCATGGAGCCTGACACAGGAACCAGCGCAGACCAAAAAAGCACCAGCTAGAGCAGGAGAGCTTCCCAACTGCTATCATATAAACTCTTTACTTATTTAACAGCACTTCTTAAATCCAGACTGCTAGTGTGATGTCTCTAACTGCTCAGTGTCAGTACATTGTCAAAATGACTGGTATTGGTTGATGCCTTTTTAATTTGCAGTTTTCTAGAGCTATTTGGAACTTGGATTTTTAAAAAATATACTATGCAACCATTTTCCCATAACAATGTAGTTTTAATTTCATGAAAGGGTTGTTTGAAAAGTATAGTTTGTTGCTCACCGGCTAGGGAGCCATGTACCACAGGATGACAGCTTAATTACCACTCTCCAATTCAGAATTCTCTATCAGGTTTGAGATTTATCAAGTTCCAGCCAACTCTTGGGCTGCACAACTTTTACAAAGGCAGAAGGGAAAAAGGGGTAAATGCTGCAGAATGATTTATTGGAGTTGTAATGCTAGGACAGCACAAAACCCCATAAATATTCTTCTTAATGTTTTATTTTATATGACAACCTTCTAGTGATATATCTGACAATTTTCAAGATGGCTATATAAACATTTTTTTTTTTTCTGCAGACTAATATATGATGAAGTCTCTATGGGCTAATGTATGAAGCCAGGGTGTGTTCTAGTGTGCACAGCTCTGATAAGAGATTCCCATAACTAAAACTTCTATCTTGACTTTGTACAGTGGGTTTCTTCTTAGCATCTCAAAAGCAAAAAACAAAGATAAAAAAGTGAAAGCAAAAGAGCAAAAGAAGAAAATAGTCAACTACATGACATGTTTCCATTATCACTCAACCAACCCGAGTATCTGTGGTTTTCTGCATAAACAGAATTCACAGCATGCGAATCTCCTTCCTCATCTTTATCAAACCCCATACCATAGCCAAAGTTTTGATAGTGCCTTTAAATTAGATGTTTAAAATTAGATAGATGATTATTTTTTCTGGATAAGGCAACCATCAAAGACACTAAAAGTATAATAATCCTGCAGAAAGACTCCTACCCACTGAAATGAGATACTATTACACAAACAAGTATTTATTATTCTGTTTCTGAAAACTGGCCAGAATCTGATACTCTACATAATCTCAGCCTGAACTCTACTGTGCCTTACAGTAGAGAAGTGGGAAGAGGAAACTATCTGAAAAAAAGAAAATCTAGGCTCAGAAGAATAATCCTAGAGTAATTATGCTTATTCTAAGGAAAGAAAGTCTGCAGCCCAAATACTAGATCCAGAGTGACACAGGGAATCCTCTAGATTTGGGCCAGTTTTTCAAAAGGTTTGACTTAAAAGAAGAGAAACAAAGAAGGCCAAAGGACAGATCTGCTTGATACCTGGCAGTAGGTGAGCGAACTGAGTTCTGCAGGGCATTCCCCAAGGGTTTAAGCAGGGCAGCAGCCAGTGACTGATGATGCTAAGAATGGGATCTAGACCCTGGAGAAAGAGATCTGCAGAAGCTAGAAGGAGGCTCAGAGCCCAAGACAGCTGGGCTTGGGCTTGGGCTTGGGGTTTGTTTCAAGGGGCCCAGAAGGGCAGGCAGCTCAATAGAATGGAATGGAAAAGCAGAGGGAGGTGGGGAAGTGATTAGAGAAAGAAAGCTCAACTCGGTGCTGATGCAGTTCTTGGGAGAAAAGGGACACCTGGCATAGGCTACAGACTAATTTTCTTATTCCTGCTGGTAGAGAATTAGTTTCTAATATACCACCAGGCCTGAATCTTAATGATTCAGGAATTAGGCAAAGCTGAGCAATCTGCTGGGAGCTCTTCAGTAGCCACAGCTGGGAGTACAGTGGCAGGAACTGACAAAGAAGTCCATACATAGCAGGGATCTTTTTTTATTTTAGAAAATTTAAAATAAATGGGAGAATCCTTTTAAAGGGATGCATTCAATGTTTCAAGAATACATAAAATTTAACTATTTAGAGGAAGAGAATCTGTGCAGAGTGATTTTTCATTAGTTGCAATATAACAGCCACATGTCCAAGAATAATTCTGTAGGGTATAGCATGCATTCAGTCTTGTCTGAGCACACTTTTAAAGATAATATGGTTCTAGGAGGAGTTTTAATGTAAGGGCTCAAATCTGTTTTCAGTATCAGAAGAAATGCAGCATTATGACTACTTCCTCACTTGTAAAATAAGAACTTGAGAGAGGAGGATGTAGAAGCATGAATAAGATGATCTTTTAGGTCCCTTCCAACTTTAACATTCTATGATTCTATGACTCGTTTATTCGTGTGGCACATTTGGCACTACTAGGAGCTATATCTCTAAGAAAAAGTAGACTTCCATCTGTGCAAGAACTATTTGTAGAGGAGAGACACTCTTTGATGCTTGTTTGCTTCCTGAGTTAGCCAATATAAGGAGCCTGCAGTTCCTCAGTCCTTCCACTAATCCAGACCATTCACCTGTCTGAGAGGTGGTAGAATTTACTGTAAAGGAGACAAACTGCTCAGTACCAAATCAGATGAATTTTACAGTAATTGAATTAGAATCTCTTCCAAAGAGGTAGAAGGATAGCAACTGAGTCTGAAATGGTCGTAGTGCTTCCTAATGCCATCTATGTTGCTCAAATTAAAATAGCATCATTTCCCTTTATGAAGATAAGCTCAGTTTCCCAAAGGCCTCTAAAGAAAAACATGACTTTTCCAGCAGCAAATGTGGCAAAACTACATAAGCACTGCTGATTTTTATTTATTGGATCAATGAAATATTCTTTAAGAGATTCTTGAATGTCCTATGATGACTTTGATAGATGTTTTCATTTTACATAGTTCTAATTCAACAACCAGTGAATGAGAAAAAAGAGATTTGAAGTGGAAGAAAGTAATAGTATCTGCTCTCATGGTATTTACTATCTCTATCTGTACTGTCCAATACAGTCGTCACTCACCAAATGTGGCTAATGAGCACTTAAAATGTGACTGGTCTGTATTAAGATTTAATATAATGTTAATCATACATCAGGTTTCAAAGATTTGCTATGGAAACTAAAATGAGAATATATGCCATTAATTTTTATAGAGATTATATGTTGAATTATAATATTTGGATATGTTGTGTTAAATTAAACATATTACTAAAATTAATCTCTTTTTAAACATTTCTTAATGTGGCTACTAAAAATGTAAATTAAATATGTGACTCACTTTAGTGGCTTGCATTGCATTTTTATTGAAAAATCTCGTCGAGATAGGACAAGTACATTAAAACCTATGAGACAATATGGCGAGTTCTAAAAGAAGTCAGAAAAAAAATATGGAAATTTGGAAGAAGTTCCCCCAACTTTCATGAAGGAAGTTCCCCCAACTTTCTCACCCCAAACCTCTACATACATATTGGGAATCCACACCTAAATTTCTGTCTTTCCTGTTACAAATAATTAGCTTACTGTCTAAGGCTAATACTTTTCTGTGCCATACCTTTTTCTCAGGAACTTAACATTTTCTCTCGCTTCTATATTTTTAACTTTGACCTTTCTATTGGACCTTTCTCTATACTGTTAAAACATACTCTTTCTTTCATAATTTAAAACATCCTTTCTTTAACCCATATTTACTTTTAACATTAATGTTCTTCTTTCTACTCTGTCACAGGCACTCTTTTTTTATAATAGTTTTCACTTGCTATGTCACCATTTTGCCTCCCACTCACATTTTAACCGAAGGCAATCTTGCTTTATCCCCTTGTATCTCTTGAAGATATTTTGCCACAGTTCTCAATGATTTCCCATTGGTTAAATTCAATGGACACATTTCTCATTCCTTATCTTACAAAGCTTTGTAGGAGTATTTAACTCTATTGATTAGCCTTGCCTTATTTCTTGCTGGCTGATGTCCTCACTTCTCTGGCTTTTTCTGCTTAGACTCCTTAACTATCCTTAAAAATTGGTATTCTTCAGGGTTATGTTTTAGGATTCCATTTCTGCATACTCATCTTTTGTTATATCATACCTTGTTATTGAGTTGATGAACATCAGCCTACTGAAGATTATCAAATCTAAATTCTCAAACTATATCTCCCTCCTTTCTTATTCTGTAAATTCAGTTTCTTTCTTTTTTTTCTATTATAATTAAATAACAACAATTATAAGCCCATACTTTCATTGCAGTATCAGCTTTCACCACTTCTTTGATTTATTCTATGCTAAGGTTATCTGGAAATTTTATGTATCTTTAAATATTCTGTCTTTTCTCACCTTCGGGCTTTAACACATTTTCCATCTGCGTGGAACCTTCTTTCTTTTCCTTATTCATTATCCTGACACGTATTATATTCTAATTCCAGCCTTAGCATAGATCGCCCTTTTTCTTAGAATTCTTTTTTCATTGCTCAAGACTGAGTTAAGGTTCCTTTCTATGCATCCTCATAGAACCTTGTGGTTTCTTCATTACATCAGCCTTTGCACATTGCTGTGCTTCTCATTTACCTCTTTCTAGGCTTAAAAACCTGAAGGCACAAAACTCTTATTGCTAAAGTATTAAACATTTCCAGCAAATAATGCTGTGCTAACATATAGTGATTCATCAGTAAAATTGTATTGCCCGTGGAAAGAAAAGAAGAAGTCCAGCTGGACAGAATGGATGGTTTTCCGGCAGACATGGCATTAGAGCTGGATCTTGAAAGATAATGATATTTTATTGGTTGGGGAGAAGTTATTTCAAACATTGGAAATGATAAAAACAATTGACAAAACATTGATAGGGATCCAGGAAACACTTTATAGGCCAGGTGAGATGCAAACCAAATATAAATGCAAGGATAGTGTAAGATTAGAGATAAATTTTGTTATGAATAATCTTGAATACCAGGTTAAAGTTGTACTTCATTTTAAAGTTAATGAAGGTTAACAGGAGATTATAAAAGATTTTTGAGAAAAGATGACATGATTGGTGATGTTTATGAAAAAAAGCACGTTGCAGTGTCATCTAGTGATACTTTTAATGTTTTAATAATATTAAAAACTAAAAATCTCTCACTATACTTTAAATATCTGGGATGATGAAAAATGAAAAAGAAAAAATAAATGGTGGTAAAGAGAAACAAGAACACTTAGCATCTGAATGAGGGCAGGCAAGTAAAAACAATTGAAATCAAGCCAAAATTGGCTTTGGATATAAGCCACAATTATCTTCAAGTACAAATGAACACTAGGAACCTCATAATCCTGCTAATGTGTAAATATAGCCATATGTCTTTGTAAAAGCAAATAGTAAGGCTGGCTCTTCAATGTCTTCTGCAGTGGTATCAGCACAGAGAGCAAGAAATTTTTCTCATTTAAAGCAAGAGAGATTAAGTCCAGAGAGGGCAAGCTAAGTACCATTTTCATCTAGGCATTTGAACTAGATTGATGGATTCTCAGAAAATGGAAAGTGTTGGTCTTTCTCCATAGAAGAATGAAGGTAAAGGTGAAATGGTTCAGAACATGCATCATCAAGGACAAGCCATTTTCTCTATATCCTCTTGAAAATCAAACCATTATGTAGAATTGTATATAGGAATTGCTGGTCTGAAGAAGAGCACATAATGGCAAATGGCAGAAATTCTCAAGGGTCATTCAAAAACTTTTCTCAATTGAAAGTTGGGCTACTCTCTTCCAAAATAGCATCCATTAAATATGCTTCAATAGCTCTACTCCCCTCAAAATGTTTACCTTTAAGAAGTTATCTCTCCATTTTGATATGGTAAAGGGGCTTCTGGTTTTAAATAGGAAGGAAGAGGAAGAAGAAAGCCCTACCCCATACTAAATTACTTTGTTCTTAATTTCAAAACAGCCATTTAATATACATATGATAAAAAGAGTTCTGGGAGGGATTTTACTGTAAGTTAATGAAATGAAAGACATGGGCAGCAGAGGACATGGTAGGCAGCCACAAAGTCTAGGTTGTAGTGCTCATTCTATTTTTCCCACATGGGTTTTGTGATCAAGGGTGAGCTAACACTCTCTTACAAGAGTGCTATAACATTTAAGATTCAAAATATTATGTAGTATTTAGATAATACTATACACTATTTAAAACCAATCTAGATTTAATATTGTTGTTTATTTAAAAATGTATTTGGTCTTTGTCTCTCCAGTACAGAGCTTCTAAAACTTAGAATTTCTCAAGTGATAAAAGTGTTTTTTGTTATTCATGAAACTTTTGGATCACACCTGAGATTACACTAATTGTGGGCCCCTTGATAGCTGCAGGTTGTGGGTCCCTTGATAGCTGCAGGTTGGGGCTTGGTCACAAGAAAGACCAACCACATTCTTAGAGAGTTGGAACTTTGACACGGCCTGACCTCTGGGAGAGGGAAAGGAGGCTGGAAATTAAATTTAAACATGTGGCATACCATTTAATCAATTGTGCCTATGTAATGCAACCCCAGTACAACCTCTAGACACTGAGGCTCAATAGAGGTTCCTGGTTAGTGGATACACTGATGTGCTAAGAGGGTACACCATGATTTGATGAGGAGAAAGTACTAAAGCTCTGTATTTTAGAACTTCCCAAACATCAGTCTACTTGTCTCTTTATTTGGCTAGTCCTGATTGTATTTCCTCTATACTAAAACTCTAAACATAAGTAAAGCACTTTCCTGAGTTCTGTGTAATGTTATAGCAAATTACTAAACCTCAAGGGGTCATTAAAACCTCCAAATTTGTAACCAGTCAGCCAGAGTGTGAGTGTCCCGGAATCCCCAATGTGTAGCTGATGTCTGAAGTAGGGACAGTCCTGTGAAAGACCATAGCATTAAACTTGTGGAGTCTGACACTAACTCTGAGCGTTTAGTGCCAGAATTGAATTTCAATACCTGAGTTGTGATCAGAATAAATAATATTTGCCTGTGTAAGGTCAGAGATAACTAATGCCAAAAAGAGGGGAGACTGTTCTTTCATTTAACTTTAGTGAATAGGCTTAAAGGGAGGTATGATTAATATCAGACTGGTAAATTATAAGAATTTTGGGTTAAATGTATGACTACTGATAAATCTGGTGGTATTTCTGACCTTAAGGTAATTAAAAGGAAAAGGAGCATTATTGAAGCCTTGTAAATTTGTTGTCCTTAGGGTCCTTAAAAAGATAATTTGTTGTTAGTACAAACATTAGAAATACCTTAAGTAGATTCTGGGTCAAGTTTTTTAATATAGCATGTATTTTGTATCTCACAGACAATTTAAGGCTGTAACATAAAGCTATACTCAATACCTGATAACCACTTTCATTTTCTCTCTCATATAAAACTTGCAGAATCATATTCCAAATTCACAAGGCTTCATTCTCACTTTGTACATAGAGTTTGGGTAAAAACAAGGAAAGAAAGAGAAGGGGGAAGGAGTGGACATAGTATTAGGTTTCTGGTCTTATGTTACCTTTTCAAAAGGCTCGCATATCAAACGGTAGTGAGTGATGAGAAACAAAAAACCACCATCAAGTCTCTATCTCACTAAAGAAGTTTAGACTTTAAACACGATGAATTCTCTTTGATAGAAAAATAAAGAGATGTGTTGTTTCAGAGGAGGCTACTGGAGTTCCCATGGTCTTCATAACAGGCAAAGTCCTGGCTATCCATATCTCCTGTCTCCTCCGTGTTTTGTCTCTTCCACGTGGCAAAAATGAAAGACACAGACATCCAATTCTACCTGAATATTTTCTTTTAAACTACAGAGGTAGACTGCTACCTCCCTCCATTTGAAGAATTGAACTTTGTGAGAAAAGATATCACAAAAGACAGTTTTGTTAGAAGCTGCTGAATAATGAGACCATGAAGTATGAACGAGACATGTGGCCTTTTAAATATCATCAGAAGTATCCATGCTGCAGGCATACTGCCATTTGAGCAAAGGAGCAAACAACAGGTCTTTCAGTGACACTATGCTCTTTCTTTTTCCCTTTCTCTAAAGTTTTAATTATTTTTTACGTGATATCATGAGCTTGAAGAAATTCAATCTTAGGTCACTTAGTGTTCACTTTCCTAGTGAGAAAATAAGTCCCCATGTCTGCTTCTAGATCCAAGCAGAAATTGCAAGTGACTCCTGTGTTTTATAGGGAAATTACTTGTATCATGAAGGCTGAACTGTCCCTGGAATCCCAGTTATTGTCACTTCGAGGCTTGATGCATCCTAAAAATGGGAATTAAGAATTGAGAAGTCTGGCTGCCTTTCACTCAGTAAGTATAGCTATTGTTTGGAAAATTTTACTCATTCCAGTTTTCAGTTCCTTATTCAGCTTCTTTTTGTACAGTAAAGCACAGGTCTAAACACATGCAGACAGATTCACACATCACGTCTAGCCAAGGTCTGTGATAAACTATCTTCACACTCTATTCTTTTACCCATTAAGTTTTAAAACAGTCATAGCATTTGTTAAGTCACAGTTCCTGGATTTTTGTTTATACCAGAAAAACTCCAATTTCTGATCTGTGTATGTGTACACACACACACACACACACACACACATACACACACACATACACACATGCACACACACAGATCAGATATATATTATAACATATTAATTGGGTGGGGGAGGTACAAGCTTTCTTTTACACTCAAGGTTCTTCTGGCTAGTCTAAAAATCAAATAGACATGAGATAGATTAGCAAGAGTGAATAGAGCATAAAGCAATAAGGACTTTTTAGAATTTACAAAATGGATTTCACAGAAACCATGACAGTAATGTCAATTGACACATAATGGGAGCACTCTTAGGATTTGACTGAAACACCCAAAATCACAGAAACATCACCCTGCATCTGCAGGAGCTAATAAGCAAGAGGATCCCACCTTGCAAGGTCCATATACACTGAACACATTAAACCAGCAGTCTCCAACCTTTTGGCACCAGGGACTGGAGCTCCTATGAGAATCTAATGCCTGACAATCTGAAGTGGAGCTGAGAAGGTGATGCTAGCTCTGGGGAGCAACTGCAAATATAGATGAAGTTTCATTTGCTCGCCTGCTGCTCACCTCCTGCTCTGTGGTCCAGTTCGTAACAGGTTGTGGACCAGTACAGGTCTGTGGCTCAGGGTTTGGGTCCCCTGCCTTAGACAGATGACCCTGATAGCATCACAAACTGGTGTTCTAGAGCCAAAGACTCTGACCTTCTGACTGTTGTAGCCATTGGCTTAGGACTGGCACACACTCTTGGCGCTGCCAGTCAATAAAGCTCAGTTTGGGGACACTAATATTTTTATCCCTTCCCTCTGTCATGTAAGACTATACTTCCTCTCTTTGTGTGTTGTGTGTTAACCTGCCTAGGTACCTAACTGGTTTATCTGAGAGGGTTCCATTCATTAAACCTAGCATTATGAAAGTCACAAATGCATTCAAGAGTGTTACTTTGTTAGTAGCTTTTCTTGCTTGCAACAAAGAAAATAACCAAATTTAATACATGCATATTATATTTGCATGTGGGAACCCCACATACTTGAGAGGTTCAGGGACAGAAAGGAGACTTGAGGTATGTAAGGCATTCTGAGCAACTAGGGATGAGGTAATGTACCTTGGGGACTTCAAAGGCTCATTGCAGAATGATAAGAACAGATGGTTTATCCTGACCTATAGATGGGTTAAAAGAATTTATATCTGATAATCTCTTATTATGGCCTAGGCCCCTAATTCAAGTTCTAGATAGTATAAAGGGGTGGATGTTTCTTTTGAACCTGAAGCTAAACTTGCCTCTAGCTCAAAATAATCTGCGTACCGCTGAGGCACATGCTGGAGTGGCTTGGTCTGAACCTCCCAAGATTGCATCAGTTTACTGGGTGGCATATTAAATCGACTATGTCTACAAATATGTCACAGTAGCTGATGGATTTTCAAAGCTTGGACTCAGATTCTAACAGAATGTCTATGCATGCCAATGGGAAGTTCTCGTTATGCTCTTTCTAGTCTCCGTACAATATCTGTGCATCTTCTAGATGGCATCCATGTTGCTAAGTGGGAATCATCGAAATGGACATGACAACTGTTCTTAGTCTTCAGCAATGCTCAGACACTAGCACATGCACAGAGACACTGGCCATTAGTTTTCTCCCTGGGGATATCTACCCCTTTTCTTATGTGCTGACAATATATATAATTTAAAGTAAAGCAAATCCACTTCTTCTCTCATTTGCTACCAAGTGATCTTGGATATGCTGATGTTTGATCCATAGTATCACCATGTTTTAGTTTCTTCACTGTATTGTATGGAGTAAATGAAAAGTTTTATTTAAAAACTCAGCATAAAGGTTGGCTCATAACTAGTGCTAAAACTATGTCAGATTCCTGTTTATGCAGAAAAGTCACTAGCCTAAGGCATTGTCTGAATAAAGAAGTAACAATTTGAAATATTTGAGCCAGGTCAGAAATGTTTTCTTTCCAAAATGAAGAACTGGTGTGCAGTTGTGTGTGAACTTTTTCTTAATTTTCAACTTCTTGTCAAAGTTTTAAACTGTTCCTTACATAGCCATGCAAAAATGAAAGGGTGGGGAAAAAAAGAAAATACATATTACCCTCCCTCTTCTACTACACTATCATTTTGGTTTAAATATTGTCATTTGCATACTTTTTATCTGAACTGAGAAAGGCCACTTTCTCATACCTAATCACCAGGAAGCAGCAAGCAGCAACCTTAGAAGTTTTTATCAATATACCAATTTTTATTTTAGTTTATAATTTAAAAAGTGAGTGTGAAGTGACAACGATGGTATCATTTCAAAGGTTTTTTTTTTAAAAAAAAAAAAACATATTAAAAGGCTCTCTCTTTTTTGAGACAGAGTAGGAGGAGGGAAAATGTGAAAACAAAGTAGAAAAATAAAATGAGAAACAATCAGAAAACAAAAAAGAAAAAGGTAGTAACATCATTCCCCCACCCCCTTCTGCATATTCACACACTATTAGAATGCCTAAGGAACATAACCTGAGATGAAACAAAAAGGAACATTTAAGTAGGGGTGGAAGTGGCAGTGGTAACATAATATCTCATCAAAAGAATGCAATGTGAGTGGTCCAATATCATCAAAAGAAAGGTGTCTTTGTTCACAGATGCACTACTCTGAGGATTAGATCTTTCAGAAAAATCTACTGAAGATGTGTAATAAAGACTTGATTCCCTCTTCTAGGATAATTTTATTCTCTTAAAGACCGTGGGATATATTTTCCTGGATGAAGCTAGAACCCACTGGCAAAACTGGGGATAAAAACAAATAACCAAAGAAAACATGAAGAAGTAGAAAAAGAAAGGCTGATCCTAGAAGATACGGTAGATACTCTTTGTCTCAGTTGGAAAAATAAAAGGAAAAGAAGATTGTTTAACATTCTTGGGTTTCTCTACCAAATCCAGTGTTATTCTGCATTCTCATCTCGCTCCATGTCTTAGTTTGAACTCCTACTCTCTGGCTTCCATGGCATCACCTTTTATGGCTGCTCTTTATCAATCTCCTGTGCATGTTCTGCTGCCTGTACTTGCCCTTTACATATTGGTGCTTCTCAGATCTTGGTCCTGGTTCTTCTGTTTTCTCACTCTTAGAAATTTCATAGGACAGTTCTTTCTAGTCCTATGGCATCGACTACCAAATGCACTCTGATGACTAACACACACACATACCAGATGTCTTCTGAGCTACAGGCATGAATTTCCAACTGCCTAATTAAGTGCTTACACACAGGCGCTTCTGAAAATCAGCATGTCAAAGCTAAAATTCTCTATCCTAACAAATCTACTTATCACCATTCCAGTAATTGCTCTGCTATTTAGTTTTTATTCTTGACTCCACTCACTCAGATACCCACCTCAGTCCAATCAATAAGTGAATGCCATGGAATCTAGACCATCAATCTCAGAAATCTTTCTACTTCTCTCCTTTGTTACTGTTACCACTGTCATTCAAGGTGACATCAGACTTTTCCCAGAGCACTAAAATATGCTACTGATTGGTTTCCTTATCAGTGGTGTTACTCTTTTTAAATCTAGTTTGTCCTTTGTAGTCAGATAATATTTCAAAACCATATAATTTTACATGCCATTTCCCTTTATATGTCTTTAATAGCTTTTCATTTTATTCCAAACATAGTCCAATTTGCACACCCCCCAATACACACACTGCTGCTCTTCTCATACCTCCAGCTCTATTTCTAGTTTCTCTCTTACTAACCACACACTAAAGCAATAATGAATGTATTCTATATCCTCAAAAACATTCTGTAGTCTTTATCTTTTTGCTTGGAAAATTCTTTCCCTCACAGCATTTAAATATTAATGTAGCATTCAAAATGATAAGGTTTATTCAAGGAAGACATACAAATGTCCAACAGGTACATGAAAAGGTATTCAATACTATTAATCATTAGGAAAATGCAAATAAAAACTACAATGAGATATTATATTACAAATGATAGAATGACTATCATCAAAAAGTCAAGAGATAACAAGTGTTGGTGAGCATGTGAAGAAAAGGGAACCTTTCTGTACTATTGGGTGGAATGTATGTTGGTGCAGCCATTATGGAAAAGAATATAGAAATTCCTCAAAAAATTAAAAATAGAACTACCATATGCTTCAGTAATCCCACTTCTGGGTCAATATCCAAAGGAAATGAAAATAAAATCTTAAAGAAATATCTGCATCCTCATGTTCACTGCAGCATTATTCACAATAGTCAAGGCATGGGAACAACCTAAGAGTCTGTCAACAGATAAATGGATAGAGAAGGTGTGGTATATAGCTCATAATGGAATATTATCCAGCCATGAATAAAAGGACATCCTGCCATTTGTGACAACATGGGTAGAACCTGAGTACATTATGTTAAGTGAAATAAGTAAAGCAGAGAAACATAAATACTGCATATTACTTATATGTAAAATCTAAGAGATCCAAACTCATAGAAATAGAAACTAGAATGATGGTTACCATTCTAGGTGCTAGGTAGTGGAGAAAATGGAAAGATGCTGGCCAAAGAGTATAAACTTCCAGTTATAAAATGAATAAGTTCTGGGAACTAACATACAATATAGTAATTAGAGTTAATAAGCTAGAAATTATTATAAACTTGAAATTTACTAAGATAGTAAATACTAAATGTTCACACCACAAAAAAGAAATGATACTTATGTGAAATGACACAGGTGCTAGCTAAAGCTATGGTGGTAATCATTAGCCTAATAATTTAACATTACAGCTTCAATTAATATTGCTGAGCTTCAGTTTTTATAAATTGAAAGATAATGTCATTTGAAAGAGCAGTTGAATTAAACATATATTTAAAGTGTTCTAAAACCTCACATGTCATTATAATTATTACTATTATATATATGTTACATATAATATTAGCTATTATTAATTTCTTTATTTTATATCAGATAAATAATGTGTCCCATAAATATCCTTGAATAGATTTATGAATTAAAGACAAATATATTACTTGTCAATGTCCTATAGCCAAAAACCACTAGAAACACCTATACTATTTAAAAATTAGGTATATGAAGTCATTGCAGCAAAAAAATAAAGACTATGAAAAATTCTGGGGTGTCTTAAAGTAAGATGGTGTCAAAAAGAACTTGTTATAAAAGCCAAAATTCTATTAGGTGATTTGGAGAAATTTTAAGTAATGGTGTGTTCTTAGAATTAGACACCATAAGCAAGCTTTTAGTTTGTCTTATCAAATATTCTTTTATCACCTCATTAAAAGTATTCTCTAAAACACATAAATTGTACTGTTTTCACCTTGCTTTACTAGGAAGTGCAGTCAGAGAGAGAGAGAGAGAGAGAGAGAGAGAGAGAGAGAGAGAGAGAGACATCACTTTATTAAATAAACACAGGTGGAAACACACAATACCTTCTAAAACCACTCATTTAAAATAATTATGTTGTGTTTTCTGATAAAAACAATATTAATAAAGTTTATTTGTAAATGAACACTCTATATAAGTCTGCATGAAGATGGCAAGGTAGAAATTAATTTCTGCTCTCCACAGAGCAAACTGAAAACTGGAAGACAAATAAAAAGAAAATCCTATCTTCTGTGAAACTAGCAGATACCAATAATTTCAATTTAAAACTTAAGAAGAATATTTCGTAGATTGCAAAGCAAAAGCAGTCTTCCACTGGAATCCCTTACATGTGGGCCACAGGACATCCTGGGGTCCCTGTCTTTGCGGAAGAGGAAATTGAAAAGCAGACAGACACCATTCAGGTGATTGGTTGGTATATGCCATATCTTTAGAAGACATGTAAGATAGTTTCAGGGTAGAATGTGGGCAGAGAAAAGATAGAAAAAAGGCAGGTAAAAACAGGTGAGTACATATTAAATTACAACACAGAAGGTTGTGCATTTGCCAGGTTAATTAGGAGCATGTTCAGCTCCTGCTGATCAAGAAGGCAGAACCTAAAAGAAAGAAGATATGTCACAGTAGCAGAGAGTTTGGTGAATCTGATGAGAAAGCTTCTGAAACAACTTACCTGAACTGAATTTTTTTTTTTACTTATTCTGCCCACACCACTATTTTAAACAAATAGTTACTTAATAAAGTCATAATTATAAAAAACATTATGTATCCTACCCAAGGCATATAAAGAATTCTATACTTGAATGAACATTTGTATAATTAAATTCTTACATTTAAAAAAATAAACAAAAATATATGAATTAATTATTTAACTCAAGAAATTAGAGCAACAAAATATAATTAATGGAAACAAAAGAAATGTATTAATAGAGATAAAAGCTAAATAAAAATTAATACAATAAAAACTATGAGAATGCAAGTCAAGATGGCAAAGCAGGAAAACACTGTTCACCTTATCCCTTGACCACATCAAAATTACAAATAAATTATAGAAACACCACCCTTGAGAACCACCTGAAGACCAGCTGAACAGAAGTCCTATAACTAATGATATACAGAGGAAGCCATTTAGAGACTGGTAGGAGGGTCAGAGACACTAAACAGAAACCCACATGTGGTGACTAAAATTTGGGAGCGATATCTCAGCTGTGAAAATCCCCTGAGGAGCAAGGGGTCTAAGCCTCACACCAGGCTTCCAAGCCCAGGGTTCCAGTGATAGGAAGAGAAATCACTATAATTTCTGGTTGTGAAAACCAGCAGGCTTGGTGGCTGAGTAAAACAGAGGCCTGTAGGAGTCCCAGAAGTTCTTCTTAAAGGGCCCAAGGATGGACTTACTCACTGACAGACTCACTTGCTCTGAGCTCCAGTGCTGGGGCAGTAGCTTGAAAATCAGCAGGGACATACAGAGAGGAACTGATTTGTCTGTCTTCATGGCAAGGACTACAGGAGTAGCTTTCTCTCAGAAAAAGTGCTGGTAGAAGCCACCGTTCCTTTGCTGAGCTCTCCCCATGCAGACACAGGATGACTCCATATCTACATCTCCATCAACCTGATTAACACAGTTTGTCCTACCATGGTGATTCCCTGAGACCCTGCCCCATCTAATCTGCAGGCCTACCAAGCTAATTCTAGTGGTTTTTCCATAGAAATAGCCTTTCTTAGCATCTGGCCTCAATGTGCCCCTCACCTCTTGCTAAGCAGCCCCAAGCCTGACTCTCATGGTAGCCAGCCTCAGTTTTCTGCTTAGCCTCTCCCAAACACATCCTAGCCCAGCACAAGTGGCAATCATCTGCAGATTACATTGTAACCCATACCAGTTGGCCCTAGACAGAGCAAAGGCAGAAGTTGACCTTTGATCTCCTCTCAAGAGGAGAAACAACATACCTGGTGGTCAGCCTTAGATCACACCAGAGCATGACCCAACCATCTCCACAAATGACACAATCAAAGGGTAAACTCAACAGGCACCAGAGCCCAGCTAAAGCAAATCCTGCTCATTGGGGTCAGACCTTGCACAATAGTTCCTCTTCTATAGCAATGGCCAGTTCATCTTCCCACTGATGTGCCAGTAACAGTCAAGGTTTAATTACAATATATAACCCACATAAGGGACACACCTGGAGCACCTGACTCAGGGTATCAGGAAGACTCGATCACTGAGCCCCACAGGACACCCACTACATAAAGCCATTCTACCAAGACCAAGAGACATAGAAACTCCACCTAATACATAGAAACAAACACAGGAAGTAGCCCAAAATGAAGAGACAGAGAAATATGTCTCAAATGAAAAAAACAAAACAAGACTTCAGAAAAAGAAGTAAACATAATAGAGACAAACAATCTACCAGATGTAGAGTTCAAAACACTGGTTATAAGAATGGTCCATGATCTCAGTGAAACTTCAACAAAAAATAGGCAAAAAAATGAAGATAGAAAACACAAAAAAAGAAAAGTCATAAATGTAGAATGCAACAGAAATATAAAATACGTTAGATGGAATTAATAGTAGATTAGTTGAAGCAGAGGTTCAAATCAGCAATTTAGAAGATAAGGTAGCAGCAAAAAAAAATCAGAATAGCAATGAGAAAGAAGAATCCTTCCAAAATGAGAATAGTTTAAGGGGCCTCTGGGACAACATCAAGCATACCAACATTTGCATCATAGAGGTAACAAGGGAAGAGAGAAAGCAAGAAATTAAAAACCTATTTGAAGAAATAATTATGGAAAACTTCCTTAAGTTCACAAAGGAAGAAGACCTACAACCCCAGTAAGCTCAGAGAGTCCCAGACAAGATGAACACAAACAGGTCCAAATTAAGATATATCATAAATAAAATGCCAAAGGTTAAAGACAAAGAGAGAATCTTAAGAGCAGCAAGAAAAAAGCAATTAGTTACCTAGAGGAGAGCCCCTATTATACTGTAAAGCTAATTTTTCCACAGAAACTTTGCAGGCCAGAAGGGGTTGGCACAAAATATTCATAATGATAAAAAGCAAAGACCTACAACCAAGATTAGTCTACCCAGCAAAGCTCTCATTAGAATCAAAAGACAGTTAAAGAGCTCCCTAGTAAAGGAAAAGCTAAAGAAATTCATCATCATGAAATCAGTATTACAGGAAATGTTAAAGGTATTTCTTTAAGAAAAAGAAAAAAAAGATAAAAAATATGAATAAAATGGCAATAATTACATACCTATCAATAATTACTTTGAATGTAAATGGATTAATTGTTCCAATTAAAAGATATAGGGTGGCTGAATGAAAAAAAAAAGACACATATAACATATATACTCCCTACAAGAGAGTCACTTCAGATTAAAAGACACACAGAGACTGAAAGGAAAGGGATAGAAAAAGATGCAAATGGAAAAGAAAATAAGCTGGGGCAGCAATACTTAGATCAAACAAAATAGACTTAAAATAAAGGCTATAACAAGAGATAAAGAAGGACCCAGCAATTCCACTTCTGGGTATTTATCTGAAAATTCAAAACACTAATTTGAAAAGACATTTGAATCCCTATGTTCATGGCTGTATTTTTTACAATAGCCAAGATACGAAAGTGATAAATGAATGTCTAATCACCATTTTGTATGCTTGAAACTAATATAATATTAAAATTTTACTGTATTTGAAAAATTAAACAAATATTTGAAAAATAACAATTTGGATACAATGCAAAGTTAACTTAAAATAAAAATAGTAACATAAAGAAAAAATTATACATGGTGTCATCAAAAAAGGACAAAATGGTGACCCACAGACTGGGAGAAGATATTTGTAATACATTTATAATAAAGAGTTTAGAAATCATAATCATAATATATCATATATCATATATCATATATCATAATATATAGCTTTTTTATTGAAAAAGCTATCTAAATGGCCAATAAATATGTTAAAAGGTGTTTGATTTCATTAGTCATTCTAAAAATGTGATTCAAGCATAATACATAGCAATATTCATACAACATAATGACCAAAATTAAGAGAAATTACCAAGGGTTGGTAAGAAATCAGTGCAACTGGAAGTCATACACTTTTGGCAGAAATATAAATTTGGATAGCCATTTGGAAAACTGACAGTATCTGCTATACCTGAGAAAACAAATTCTAGCATGCAGCAATTCTATTTCTATGCATATAGTTAGCAGAAACAAAATCAGAGTTTAGAGATTGATACTGGAATATGAAGAATAGAAATATTCACAAAAGCCTCTAACTGAAAACTACCCAAAATGTTTATCAAAAGAAGAATATATAAACATACTGTGATATTTTCACAATTTTATATAATGGAATACTATACAGCAATAAGAATAAATACAGATAGTAATATGAATGAATCTCACAACCATAATGTCAAGAGAAAGAACCTAAACATAATGAGTATTTAGCATATAATTCCATTTACATGAAGTACAAAAATATGCATGAAGTACAAAAATAATTTATGGTGACAGCAGTAACAGTAGAGGTTTTCCCTGGGAGTAGAATAGCAATTGGAATGGGTACCAAAAGGCTTCTTGAATGCTGGTAAAATTCTGTTTACTTATCTGTATACTGGTTACAAGTTATGTTCAATGAATATTCATTGAGTGGTACCTTAAATAAGAAAAAAAATGTTAACTTCACAAGAGGTGGAGAACCTAACAAGCTGTTTCCTATAGAAAAAAAATGAAAAAGTTGTCAAAAAACTACTCACTCTTTTTCTCACGAACCAGCCTTCTTCACCAACCACCAAAAACTAACAAGCAAATAAACAATACCCCCAAAACAAACAAACAAAATAATAATAACACCTCCAGTCTTTTCCATCTAGGAGAAAATTCTTATGCTATTTAACTGCTTTTGAGCATAAATGAGAAGAGAGGTTTCAAGTTATCCTTACAAGTCTAGCAAAACACTGATATTAAAATGTGTCAAATCAGTGCCAAAAAAGAGAGAAACCGCAGATAAACTTTATGGATACAGATGCAAAATACTAAATAGAATATTGCCGCATAGCATGTAGCAGAACATGACCAGGGATTCATAGCGGGATTGCAAAGATGTTTCAAATGAGCAAATCTATTAGTAGTTCACCATAATAGGAGATCAAGCATAAAAATATATTGGAGAATGTTAAGCATGTATTCAAAAATATGCATGCCTTTCTGATTAGAAAGAAAAAAAACCTGAATAAAATACCTGAACAACGTTCTTTAATCAGTTGGGATCATATGTACTTTCTATTAATCCCTTTTCCTTTTTATTGAGGTAAAGTTCACATAACATATAATTTACCATTTTAAAGTATATACAATTCTATTACATTTAGTACTTTAACAATGTGTTGCAATGAATGATCACCAATATTTAGTTTCAAAATATTTTCATCACCACCCACAAAAACAAAACAAAACAAAAAAAAAACACCCTGTATTAACTAACCAGTCATTCCTCATTTTCCCCTCTTGGCCTCTGGCAACAACTAATCTGCTATCTCTATGGGTTTGCCTGTTCTAGGTTTTGTATATAAATGAAATCATACAAGATGTGACCCAATATGTGTCAGACTTCTTTCACACAGCATACTGTTTTGAGGTTCACTCATGTTGTAGTATCAGTACTTCATTCTACTTTATGGCAAAATAATATCACATTGTATGAAGATTCCACATTGCATTTACCCATTTTTCATTTGGTGGACATTTGTATTATTTCTACGTTTTGGCTATTATAAATACTATTAATATAAATATGTAGAATTTTTTTAAATATCTGCATTAGTCTGCTAAGACTTCCATAACTAAATACCATAGATTGGATGGCATCAACAACAGAAATTTATTTTCTCACAGTTCTAGAGGCTGAAAGATCAAGATCAAAGTGACAGCAGGGTTGGTTATTCACGAGGTCCCTTTCCTTAGTTTGCAGATAGCCAATTTATCCCAGTGTCCTTACATAGTCTTTTTATTGTGGGCATATACCCCTGGTGTCTCTCTTCTTAAAAGGATGCCAGACATATTAGATTAGGGCATATCCTTATAACCTCATTTAACTTTAATTACCTCTTTGTCCTTATATCCAAATATAGTCATATTGGGGTTAGACATCAACATATGAATTAGACAGGAGAATAATTCAGTTCATTACATCTTTAGATTGAAGTATATACCTAGGAGTGGAATTGCTGGAACATATAGTAATTATATATTCAATATATTTTTAGAAACTACTAAACTATTTTCCATGGTGGCTGCACTATTTTACATTCCCACCAGTAATGTATGAGGGTTCCAACTTCTCCATATTCTCACCAACATTCTCAGTTTCCATTAAAAAATTAAAGTCATCCTAGTATGTATGAAGTAGTATCTCATTGTGGTTTTGATTGTATTTCCCTAATGATAAATAATGTTGTGAATCTTTTCATGTGCTTATCGACTGTCTGTATATTTTCTTTGGAGAAATGTCTATTCATATCCACTGGCCACTTTTTTTTTTAATTGGGTGGTTTGTCTTTTAGTTGTTGAGCTATTGGTGTTGAATTTTTGTTAAGATTGAATTTTACACATGCATATATCTTATAAGCTCATATATATACACATGCACACACACATAGAGATTCTCTCAAACTAAAAGCTAGTATCATGTTTAGGTATGAAACATTTTAATGTATTTCCTATAAAATTAGTACTAAGAAAATATTTAATATTTTCAAGACAAGATAAAGAAATAAGGTATCTACTAATAGTAAATGTAAAGCAACATTGTCATTATTTAGAGATACTATGTTTATGTGCCTGTGAAACCAGAGAAAAAAATAAAAGAGCATTAGACCAGTAACAAAAGTTTGACAGGAGTTGGAGTGCAAAGTTAACATATCAAAAGCAATTGGTTTTCTAAATACAACAAATGCCAGTATAAATATGCAGGAAGAAAATATCTCACATACAGAAACATTGTGTTGCAGATACCAGTATAGTAAACTTATGCTTGAAAAGCCAATAACTAGCTTTAAGGTTCAGTTTCTTCATCAGTGAAATGGGTATAATAATCCCCATTCTATCTTCAGAGAGTTATAGTGAGGATCAAAGGAGAAGGGGCTTTGCCTGGTAAGTACAGGACTGCACAG
The DNA here is from genome assembly GCA_004027375.1 of Macroglossus sobrinus. Taxonomy (NCBI): domain Eukaryota; kingdom Metazoa; phylum Chordata; class Mammalia; order Chiroptera; family Pteropodidae; genus Macroglossus; species Macroglossus sobrinus. The sequence continues at coordinate 27,302 of PVKZ01005330.1, forward strand.
ATGTGGCTGCCACTAGCACATGGCAAAACTGAACTGACTGTGTCCCCTAATACTAATTTCAGTGGACAAACTCATATGCATTTGATCTTTTTTCAGTCTTCAGAAGCTCCCAACTAAACAGACTTTTTGAACTCCAGTTTGCCTCATCAATTAACACATTGTTTTCTTCCCAGGGGGCTGTGTAGTCATCCAAAAGAACTAAAAGTAGGATTAACTAATATGACATGATTTAAAATAGCTAGGAATTATAGTTGTACTTCTTATAAAAGAAAGAAAATACAGCATAGGAACCACTTACGTAAGAATATTTATTATATGTATAAAAAAGGTAAGAATGTCTTGGAGAAAATAGTGTGGTTTCATGGTTATAAATTTTTAGGATAGGTTTAATTACACAGTTTGCATGTTCAAGTAAAAGCATTAATTATCTTCTAGAGTATTATTTTGTCTTCTCTAAGGCTAAAACTGTAAAATAGGAGGTAGATAGTGATATTCATCCTTGGGTCACTTGAGATAGAAATTATATGAATGTACTTAGTTCTGACTATGGACAAGAATCAATCAGTGTTCAAGGCTCCACCTCCAGATATTCTCATTTAAATGGTCTAGATTGTGACTAGGGAATTTATCATTTTTAAAGCATCACAAGTGATTCTAATGCGCAGCCATGCATGAGAGCCATATGGTTGATGGACCTAAATGTAATACATACTGATTCTACCTCTTCTCCCTTTAACTTTTTTCTAATGCCAGGGCTACTTTTTTTCTTTAAGTAAACAATGAAATGCTAAAATTTTCAATTAAGGGATTTAAACATCTTTCATTTAATTTTTTTTAAAGTATGAATTACCTAAGTCTCATACAACTGATGAGGTGAGTAATGGTTAGGATCAATGAACTCACCCCTTAGATGGGCCCTAGCAGATGTTTAATAGCAGCAAAAGAACCACCACCCAGAAACAGGGAAGAGTGTTGCATCTGAGTAAAATTGTTTGAGGGAATTTATAGAAACATAATAATTAACTAGCATTTGGATATAGCTAAGGGGCTATAAGATCTGAAAATTATATGCCTAAAATGGATCTTTAATATTGGCAAGGGATCTGGATCTTGACTTTATGTATTATCCAAAAAGCATTGAACCCTTAGTAGATCAAATATCCTATAAATAAAGAGTATTCATTTATTCATGTGTGGTACAGCCTCAAGTGTACTGTTTATGGTGGGTAAACAATAAAAAAGAGATCCATTCAGAGAATAGTTCAGTAACACACACACACACACACACACACACACACACACACACACACACACACACACTTTTTTGTTTTTTTTTCCTAAAAAACAAATCAATTCAAAATTTGTTTATCTTAAGAAAATAATATTCATAACAAGTGCTTTAAAGAATTCCTCATGGGCCAAATTGTAATATAGAGAAAAAGTAAATTCTTAGAAGAATCTCTCTTTTTCCTGTTTTATTTAGTGGCTAGAACTTGATGATCTATAGTCACAAATCTGCATTAACTGGTGCATTACAATGAGGCACACTTTACTTCTGCCAGCATGGCCTTGCCTGACACCTAGTAGTTAGAGCATGTACCTGTAGTTTTCCTTATCAACAGAGGCAGCACTGCTGAGAATCAAAGTGGCTTTGTAGCAACCTATCTCAGAACTTATTATGTCATTCCAGGGTCTCAGAGTATAGGTATCCAATGGAGATAGGAAAGCCCAGGGAGTCCTCATCATCTAGAGTTGTCCCTCAGAATTTACTCCAGGACTGAGTTACCTCTGGCCTTGGGATACCCTCCAGTATCCATGCAGCTTTATGGCCAACCTTAAAATGCCAAGCAAGAGGAATATAATGATACCTCCAGGACTCAATCTCTTACTAAATGAAACAAATATATAGACTCACAAGCAAATTCCTCGAACTTCCTCAAATTAGCCATTTTGGCCCAGGAGTAGTAGCTACCTTGAATCTTGTCTGACTGAGTGAGACCCCATGGGAATCAGACTTCTGGGGAGTTGCAAATTGGGTATGATATTAGTTAGATTTCCTGTGTTTTAAATAATAAAATTTGACTTTGGTACACTTTAGGGAGGGAACTACTTTAGAACAATATGCTGACTGATTTTCACAAACATGGCTTAGGAAAGACAGGGACCCAGGCATAGCCCAGGATCTGATTTGCAGACATTTCTAGGAGCTCTTGTTAGGGTCCTCTATTCAAACCATTGATCTTCAGCTATTCTATGACTTTGGGTCAATCAAATTGCCATAGATACCTCTAAGCAATCTCATTTTAATCTTTCCACTCTCTCAAGATCCTGAGGTATTATTAGATCATTTTATACTTGAGAGGGAGTTGCCCAGATCACCTTACTAGCTGGTGCCAGAACAACACTCAAAACCATATTTCCCTAGTCCCAATTTTAAATTCTTTAGCTTCTCATATTGCTTTCATGCCTCAGAAGAAAACTGCTGGGAAGACACTGGAATGAATATTGTATGTCTATTTTCTTTTCCCAGGAGAGAGTGCTGTGAGATACTGAAAATGCTAGAGTGAGGTTTAGAATAAGGGGAAATACATGGCTTTGTTAAGAGGCAGTATTGAATATAAAAGAGCATAGTCTTTGGAATTCTATAATTACAAGGTGAATTCTGGAGTTTTCTCCTATTACCTATCTGACCTTGGGCAACCTTCTTGCATCTATAATATAGAAAGAAATATGCCTGCTTACAGAGTCTTGAAAGAATTAAAAGCAATAATGTAAGTCCCCTAGCAGAGTGAATCTAAGTGATTTTAATAGAATAGGGGGAAAAGTAGAAAATAATAGAAATTAGTAAAAGAAGAATTGAAACAGGGAAAAGCAAGATGGAAATAGAACAAACCCAACTAAGAAATATATATTACTGAATCAGAGGCTAGTATAGGAGGAAGATAATATACAATAGAGATAATCAACAGGGACATTAAAGTTTGATCATAATGCCATCTTTAGACTGGCTTTCTAGAGGACATATAACTTAGAGATAGCTAATGGGGATTTAGTACTGTGTTTATTCACCGAGGAGGAGATGAGTTTCCATGCTATGCCAGAGATGGAAATATCACCTTAACAAGCATGACAACCCCCAATGGACTATAAAATTCATTTGGTGGTTGTGATAATTCAAAAGAGCTAGGTGGCACATAAGTAACAAGAAAAGACATAAATTTTAATTCATGAGGCTCATCGGTGTCCTGGTCAGAAAGGGACAAGCCCTCCACTATCCTGCTCAGTAATTCAATCTAATGGGAAGAGAGCGTTTTCAAGTGACACTCATCATTACTAGAGAAACTTTTTTTAAAAAAAATTACTTCATATGGGTGTGTGCATGTGTGTGCACATATAGATAAAATTGGTGGCTAAATTCTTGAAGAGGTAGTGGGGGTAGGAAACAATCCGTAAATTTTTGTAGTATATGTAAGTTAACATTTCTCATCTTCAAGACAATTGTTTCTCTACTGAAAGTCTGATGGCTTTATTACTACCTGAAGAGAAAAGACTTGCTTGTGTAATACAAACATGACTCTGAAAAGAAAATACTTTTTTCTTTACTAATATATTCTAAAGAGAAATTATCTTTTTGGAGAAGACACATAAAATGTGACAGGCACAATTCATGAATTTGATAAGTATTCTCTGTGGCAGACACAATCTATGTTGTTTCATACATAAAAACCTTTCCATGAAATATAATGTACACCTACACATATATACTGAGTGTCTGTGTGTCTAGCACATCGCTTGAATTAAGCAGCTGCTCAAGATTTAAGGAATAACTGAGTCTTGTCTAATGTACTTTTTAATATGGCTTATATCTTCTCTATACTTCTCTCTCTCCCTCTCTCATATGTAATACATATAAATATATATTTCTCTCTATATAAATATATGTGATATGGATCTATATACAAACCTGATATATAGATAAATATTATATATTTGTATTTACTTATATTTTTCTCTCTCTCAGTTAGTATGGTCATTGCTGTATCTGCCCTGTACAATTACAATGATACCTAACCACTGGGCTCCACCTCACCACCATCCAAACTTGCCCTCACATTTGTCATCAGAGGTATCTTTCTCAAGCACAAGACCATCTCTAAAAATAATTTTGCTCTTTGTTTCATCTCAGATTCATCTCTATACGCTCACTCTTACTCGATTCCTCTTACCTGGTTTTATTTTCCACTGTAGCATTTGCCAGTATTGGACAATATCTGTGTGTTTTGTTTCAGCTTACCTGCTTAATGTCATTCTCCATTTATACTATGTGAGCTCAGTACAGGGAATTTGATGTATGCATTTATCTATCATTAGTGCTTGAAACAGGCACTATTAGCTCAAAATATTATTTAAAAATATATTATCTAGATAGGGCACAGTGCCTGATATAGAGCAAACAATCACAAAATGTTTGTTGAATAAATGAATGACACAGAGCATATTAAAATTAAAATATGTCTAAGAATCTGCAGATTTGTGAAGAGGTCAAAGCTAATCTTTAACTGAAGGCCAAATCTCTTCCTCTGTATATTTTCTCTCTTCCCCTCAGTCTTATGGTTTTGCAGTTAATGATAAAATTAAGTCTCTATGAATTCTCAGGTTGAGCAAGACACAGGAGGGCTGAATTTGGGAGGGTATAGAGCCTGTTCTGCTTACGTAACTAGCCCTTCTTGGTCATAGCATGCTTTTACTCTCCATATCTTTATAAAACTTGCATGAACCAGAAATTAATAAATTGACAATATTCTGCTTACATGTGCAATCAATTAACACTCTGCCTACTCATTTTTTTTTCTGAGTTTCCTCCAAAAACTCTAAATCTAATAGACAGTGGGGAAACAACTGTGAGACTATTATCCAAACAATTCAAATGAGAACAATAAACTTTCAAAAACAGAAGTAAAATATTCAGAAGACCCCCCCACACACACACACACAAACACACACACTTAGGTCATTATATGTATATTCTAGAATGTACTTCATAAAAAGTCTAAAGAGTCTTGTTGAAAATCCTTTAAGAATCAATTTCTCATCATAACAGAGTTACCTTAAATTTATCCTATTTGAAACAGATTTATTCCTTAAAGAAATAGAAATGGTGATCCTTTAGGATCAATGACAAGATATTTCTCATCTTTCTTACTACAATAGCTCTTCTCTTCACAATCTTATGGTTATATAATTTTAACTTTTTTTAAATGCAAGAAAAAATAAGAACAAAAAATTTCTTAGAGAAAAACATGTTAAGAGATGCAATAGCTCTAAAACAATTGACCACTCACTTATTCAGCAAATATTTGAATGTCAAGTGCTGTTCCAGGGGCTGCGAATATAGCAATAAACAAAAGAGAAACACATCCATGTCTCAAGGACCCTACATTCTAGCTGGGCAGGAGGAGGTGGACATAAAACAAAAGTTAAAAAGTTAAACATGTTGTTTGTTAAGTAGATTTAAGTGTTACAAAGTCAAATAAAGCAAGAAAAGAAAATGGGGAGATTGAATGGAGTAGTAGAGCTATTCAACCTAAAGTGTCCATGAAAATCTTGCTAAGGTGTTATCTAAGTAAAGACTGCATGGAGGTAAAAGGAGGAAGCCACATGGATATCTGAAGAGCCTCAGATACCATGCCTCATCTTTGATTTCATAGGTTCAGTTAAAAAGCTATGTTACTTATAATAGAAATTTTTGACTGACATGAAAAATGATTTATCTAAAGAACAAGTTGTAGTTTGGAAGACTATCTTCTCTTATCCAATTTGTACTTCTTCTCTTTTGTTTCTAGACAATTTATTTTTCATAATTTTATCTTTATTACTACTTTTTAAAAAATATAATGAGGAAATTTAAATTTTGAATAGAGCTATCATGGGAACAGTTGTACTATACAATAATCAAGAAATTGGTTTTGTTGTATAATTATTAGAAAACCATGTTTTTTTTTCTAAAAAAACACCCATGATTTGACATGCTTAAATTTCTCACAATTAAGGAGTAGGTGGTGAGTTTGAACATTAGCTGTTCTTTCTGCCCTAAGGCTCATTCAGTTCCTTCTCATTCAGTTCTTTCTTAAAATATATATATATAGATATATATAGGCAGAATTAGGAGTTAGTAATTAGCTTTGGGTAATTTGTTCAGGCTTAGATGATTCCATGTTGGACTCTTCTTATAATCAACTTGATATTGACCAAGGCATATCAAATAATTTTAAAAGAGAAGGTCTGAGATGGGTAAGCTGTTTTAAAAACCCAATAATTATAGAAAAAGGGATTGTTTGAGTTGCAAGAGATTCAACTGAGTTGAATATCTAATGCTAAAATTTAGCTTTGTAACATAGACAGGGATACGAAGGCATGAGAGGTAAATATGTCAAAATTATACCAGAGAGTAAAAGTATGGACATTACAAAGAAGGGGGGAAATGTGATAAAATTTTGAATGAAATGAGACATAACAGTAAAAAAAGTCATGGAGGTTGATCATGTTAATATGGTATAGCTAAGCATATTTCACTTAGAAAAAATTAAAAGTTATGAGCTGCTAAAAGAAAAAGGTAATCCAATCTTATTCAAGAATATTGTATTTATCACATTATCACTGTGTGCTATCCTACTAAGCTCAGTGTCATTCTTCTTTTCTTTCTTCTTTTCCTCCCCTAAGCGCTACTTCTTCACTGTTCCTTCTCTTGACAAACACCATTGCCATCTACCCAGATGCTCAAGCAAGAAATAAGTTATTCCCAACTCTTCTTTCCTTTGCATCCCACATTCCCACTTTTACTTCTTTAGGGTACAGAGCCATCTTCTGGTTTTTGAAATATCTCTTACTTTTGACTGAGGTCTCCATGCTCCCAGTTTTGCACTATACCCCAACACCCATCTGTTTTTTATAATGTTAGAGTCATCTTTCTAAAACCCAAATCATGTCATGTTTTACTACTTCTTAAGACTCTCTACCATCTACCCATGAATGTTAGGTTAGAATTCGAATTACTAGTATACTAGGCTTTTCATGACAGTCTCCTTGTTAGCTCTTAAAAACTCTCTCTTGTTCCTCCCATTACACACACTGACTACTCCATTCTTGTTAAGCTTTCTCAGTTTCTGAAATGTCATCCTCTAACCCAGCAGTCCCAGCTTTTTTGGCACCAGGTATTGGTGTTCCTATGAGAATCTAACGCTCAATGATCTGAGGTGGAGTTGAGGTGGTGATGCTAGTGCTGGGGAGCAGCTGCAAATACAGATGAAGCTTCGCTTGCTGGCCCATCACTCACCTCCTGCTGTGTGGCCTGGTTCCTAACAGACCACTGACTGGGTACTGGTCTGGGGCCCACAGGTTGGGAACCCCTGCTCTAACACATGGTCCTTGGTTTGCTTTCTATAATCAGATGTCTACATTGTGTAAATCTGGGGCTGAGTCCTTGGATCCCCCAAGAAAGATTTAGGTGGAGGTCCAATGCTCAGAGAAGACAGCAGATAAACAATAACAAGCAGAAGTGATTTATTTGGCAGAGTTCACTTGGGAGAAGTCCAAGCAGGCACTTTGGACTTGAGGGCAGGCATGCTCAATTAACTACTTTTGCCTACATCCATCGAGGGCCCCTAGAGGTCATACAATGGTTATCTGCAGGTAACTGACCACAAGGGAACGAGGGAAGCATCAGAAGTCACCAGGTGTCTTGCTTCTATCTTGACTTCTGACCATGGGAAAATGAGAGAGGCACCTGAAGCTATCAGATGTCCTGTTATGTACATTTTATTGCTAGACTGGTCTTGGGGCCTCATTAAGCTCTTATTGTCTTTTCCCTCCGGCTCATATCTACCTATCTACATACCCTACCACTTCCTCCTCCCTTTCAAAGTTCAATTCAGGAATCATTTCTGCTAGGGAATTTTTTGTCATTCCCTAGGCTAAGCAAAGTGACTGCTCTACATCGTTCCACAACTTTTTCTACATCTCTTTCCTTAGAAGAGGGACTGTGATATTTATTTCTGTATATCTGGGCTTTCAAATAATCCTGGTATATAGCAGGTATAAATTAATGTTTGTTGAATGAATAATTAAATGCATGCCAGAAAATCTACTGAACTCCCAAATAACAAAAATAAAATAAGGCAACTACCTTTAAAGAGCTATCAGTTCAATATATTTTGTTGTGAATTTCTCTAATAGTTTATATAATGATTTAGGTTCCTAGAACAAAGATGTTGTTGAATTAGGATTTGAATGGCCCCAATGCATTTGTATTTAAATTTGAAGGAACTTGTTTATTTCTGAGTTGGATGTGAACTCCATTTTATACTACATTACCAAATTCAAATGATACAACCCACCTTTAATTAAGTGAAAGAAGCAGTGACTTACAGGAACTGTAAATGCATTAAAAATGTCACAATCACTTTATTTATAGAGCAACATAAAAATGTAATTCAAGTACTTAAAGAAAAAATTGACACAGACTAAGCAGAGAAGATGAGCCAGAGGGGATTATTTAGTGATCTAAAACTCAGCACTATAATATCTCAAACTTCAGCTTCAAATCTAGCCTGGGTCAAGACAACCTGTCATTCTCCAGAGACTGAGCACTGCCTTTCTCGTAGTTCACTGTGTGTGTTTTTCATATTGCTTGAGGACTCCATGTACTTAAAAAAACCTCATGGGATTTTCTTATAAACGATAATGCTATGCCTAATAAGCTTAGCCAAATTCAGAGAACTCCTTGATATGTAACTGGCAGCTCTGGATAATGTTCTCAGATTGTTAGCCTTTCCACAAAAATCAAATTCAGTCAACACTTCAGAACTTAAGTTTTCCAGAAAGTTATCTCATGCTACTTTTATACACCTTACCCAAAGTCCCATAATAGAGTGTCTAATTACTATTGACTGATTTTGCACGAGTAACAATCTGTTTCTTAAAACCAGTGAGAAACATGTCTTTAACTTTTCAAGTATATGCAGAAAGTGACTTATTAGATTCTCACTTCTAGGATTTTTTTTTCACCATTCACAAATGACAATACAAACAGAATAAAAGAAGACATTTACATAACTTGGAAATTTTATGATTGATAAGATATTATCTTGTCAGTTGAAGACATTTGCATGACAAGTATTTATGATATAAGGTGCTTCCTAGTTGTAGAGAAATAGAGTTTAGTCTGATAAAAGACTTTCAAGATACTAAACACCATTCCCTGTGGGGCCAGCAGTTTGATGCTGATATTTCAAAACATAGTCTTATTACATTCTCAATCCAGTTCCTAAGTGGGAAAAGAAAATGCATTTGGCTCTCAGTATACCAATACACACACTCAGTATACAAAAGCACACACACACAGTTAGATAATTTAGAGTAAAGGTATATAGAGGGCTGCTGAATAGCAACAGGAAGCATCATCAGGTCTCAAGAAAAAAGAAGCAGATAAATTTAACAATTGTCTGAGTCACCATTCTCTCAGCAAGGTAGATGAAGTTGTGCAATATCACTGAATAATATTTTAACCATGCTCACACAAAACTATTTAAAGTTAAGCCCAACAACTCGTGACCTTAGAGGAGAGATGAAGAATCTTAAAGGTAGGCATATATAAACAGGGAAAGTAAATTTCAGGACTTGAGGATATTTAGAATCAATCTGTCAGTTTTCTTGAGGCTTTTCAAGGAAATAACAAAGCAAGTAACTTTGGAAAATCACAACCATCTTAAACCAAAGGTATTTTCATTCTTACCTTAAGTGCTCCAACCAATTTCTGAAGGTGTTTTTGAATAGTACAGATCTGAATGTCCCTTTTCATGTCAAAAAGACTGAAGTGAGCTTCCAGAAATTCAACCTTTTACCCACCTGGACCCTTTTTAGGTAGGTGGTAGCTAAGGCAAATCACCTTCATTGGGCACCATAACATGTGAAATCAAGCTAAGTCTCATCTTCAGAAAAAGTCTTTTAAGAAAGAGTCCAAGGATAATATCGCATCCAGGGAGTGTAGTGGAAGGTCTTGACCTGAATATGACTCAGAAAATATTTTCTATGTGAGTATCTGCAGGCAGATATACATACTGACTGTGGACATGTGAATTAGCCTGTAAACTTGCCTATGAACCTCAGGTGGCCTTGGTTTTCCTTCGTTCTTTCTAATTTATTTAGTACCTCCCTGCAAGGTTACATTCTATCTTTCTTTCAATGCAAAATGCCTGGAAAGCATTTTTAACATCCAAGACATGGCTTGATACTGGATGTAGTAGGCAGAATAATGTACCCCCCAACCCCCACTCCTGGAAAAATATCCTATTCTCTGAAATGTTACTTTACATGACAACAGGAATTATATATGTATGATTAACTAAGGACTTTGAGATGAGGAGATTATCATTAATTACACTGATGGTCCTAATGCAAACCACAAGGTTCATAAAAGATGGAATAGTGTGGTACAAGAGTCAGAGAAGGATTTGTGACAACAGAAGTAGAGTGATACAGGGTCACAGGCTAGTGAAAATGAGCTGCCTCTAGATGCTGGGAAAGGCAAGGAAACATTCTCCTCTAGAGTCTCCAGAAAGAATGCAGTCCTGTTGATCCACTTTAGATTTTTGACCTGCAGAAATGTAAGATAATACATTCATGTTGTTTTCAGCTACAAGTTTGTCGTAATTTGTTGCAGCAGAAATAGGATATCAATGTTAGGTAGTTAGTCAGATAAGAATGACAGAGAAACAAAAAAAAGGGGCCCAGCTCTGTAAACATAGAAACTTTCCTTGAAGATCTTCCTTAAGCACCTCCCAGAAATACCTCCCTTTTAGGGTTATAAGTTATTCCAAATCCTAGAGGACAATGGCCACAAGCTGCTGGCTAAACCAGCTACAACACATCCTCAGAAAGTACTGCCTATAAGTTCAACCTCAATATACCATCATTATAATATCATAACTATGCTTGGAAGTTCATGAATCTAATTCTGCACATGTGCTTATCCAGACTGAATTCTGGGTAAGCACATGCGCAGTAGGCAAAAAGTTATATAGCAGCAGTCAGTCAAGGTGACCTCACATAGGGATCATCTAGGAACTCCCATCACAACCCAAATATAAACAGACCTTCACATCTCTGAGTTGTTACATCCTTCTTGGCTGAAAACTCCCCCCTCCTTTTGGGGTGTACTATCTTACCTCTTCACCTCCTAAATTCCACAGGGCTACAGCCTTCCTTAGAGTGGCCTGTCTACTTCTAAAAGGTACTTCCAATAAATCTTACTTTTTCTAAATCTTGCCGACCTGTAATTTTTTTGCTGTATTGGCAAAGAAGAACCAAGGAACAACAATACACATTGCCACCATTCTCCACTATTCATCTCCTCCTCCTCTTTCACGCTGCTAGGGCAATGCTGGATTGCACATTACTCCACCAGTGACATCAATATACTGGATTAACCTCATCCCGGCTATGTATCCACAGGAGTACCACACTTTGACCATTCATTTTTTAGCACTCATTTATCATTTATCATTCATTTCCTCATATGCCTGGTGATGATACCTGCTATATTTTACTCACTCTTCAAGGATCTGGCAAGTATCTGGACACTGTCTTTAGGAGTATATACTTTAGGAGTATATAGTCAGATGAGAGTAGATATAGCAGGAATAAGGATAGAAATGTGCCCAGTCTATAGAGTAAAGAAAGAGAAAGGTAAGTTCAGCTTAGGAAGATGAAAGGTGTTTTTTTAGTTGTCAAGTAAAGATGAAAAGAAAAATCATTCTAGGCAGGGGAGTAGAATGAGAAAAACTCCAGGTGCTGAAACAGCTGGATATGTTCTGGTGGGACTGTAGTATCTATGCTGATAAAGACAAAACTGGAGGCCTAAGTTTAGAATACAGGCTTTGGACTTTTCTTATGAGTGATGGAGAATATTAATGAGAAAAGTATTAATTTTAGATCTAAGTTTTAAGAGAGGGCTTAGGTGAAAAGCCAGAGTCAGAGAAACCAAAGGACATTGCAATGGTCCAAAACAAAGATAAGGTAGACCAACCTAAAGTAGCAGCATAAAAAGATGGTGAGAACAATATTGAATTAAGAAATATTAAGAAGGTTAGAATCACTGGACTTGATGATTGGTTGGACATAGTGGGAAGGCAAAGGGAAGAATGTAGGATAAATTCTGTGTCTGAGGCTTGGGTAGTCAGTGTACTCCTTCCTATAAGAAGACCTGAAGGAGGAGAACCAGCTTGGTGAAAACAGAAAAGACTCAATCTCTATAGGAAAGTCTTTGTTTTATGTACTCTTTTAAATTTTAATTATTTTACAAAATAATATGTATGTTGTAGAGAGATGAGAGACCATATTTTTTATCTTTAGCATTTCCTTCGTCTATAATAAGGGCACGTTATAAATTCTTGTTGAATTGAAAAGAATACTTTGCTCAGCAAGTAAGATGTGTGTTTTGATTTCAATTCAGAATGTGAAGCTTGGGGTTTGAAATTACCCTGAGGGTCAATCAACATAGCTCTAGGCAAAGACATATCTCTTAGAAATGGATTAAAGAACTATGGATGTTAGAATTTTTCTTCTAGCAAGATATATTATCTTCAATATTAAGGAAAAAAACACAATTCCCCTTGTATTCTGTTTCTTTGATTTTAGGCATAACTACTGAACATGGTGAAATTTAAATATATTTATTGATAATCTAAGAAATAGAACAAGCATTTTTGAGCACCTACTGTGTTTGTGAAAGTCTCCTGACAGAGAAAGAAGTATTTTTTAATCTATTAAAAAACAATTCATATTTCTGCAAGGTTGATCAAATTCTCTGCTGTATAATTAATGACTAAAAGTTAAAAATACTGAATAAGGACACCAAGCTAATTCAGTCACAGTGGTAGACATGACAAAGTGAAAGAAATTTTAATTCCCCTAGAGTGGAATCAACTCATCCAAAATGGATTTTTATTTTGATTTGAATCATACCCTATCTCAATTCACCAGTTAATATATTTTATTTGAGCTCTGTAGTCGACTACTGAGGGAAAAAAGGATCCTAAGATTTTTCTATTTTAGTATAAATTGAGAGTAAGACCTTCAACAAACAAGATTCTGTAACTGAATACTGAAAATAATATGCTAGAAAGACCTCAATGCCACAGCAACACACTCAGTGACCAAAGCAGGTTTGAGTCTTAATTATATGGTACTGAGCAGAACAAACCTGGTGTCATGGTACTTGGGGAGAACAGCTGGTGAGAATTTTCTAGATGCTTTCATTGTGTTTTCTTGGCATAAAGCATTAACACAATAGCTCAAGTTGTAGGAGTTCATTATTAACCCATGGTAACTGGCAAAGAAAACGATGATATTTTCTGGGGAAGAATGTATCAGCAAATATCATTTCAAAGGTTTAATGTTGTGACCAGAACCAGTAATTGCTTCACTATTCCTTGAGCATGAAGAACTCAGAGAGTACATGATTTATTGTCCTGACAACATAGAATAAATTTTAATATTTTGAAAAAAATTGAGACCTATTAATCCTGGCATGTGTTTCTCTTAAACCCAAGGAAATAAAAAACATTGATATAATTTCTGTCTTTCAAGAGTGAAATTATGTATTGACCACAGAGCACTCAGCAGCATACACAACCAGCAACCCCAGAGATAGTTAGCCTAGCATCAGAATTGAATTGTGTTTTTTTAGGTAAACACTGATCCTCTCTGCAGCATTATGCAATTTATTATCAACAGATCACTTGATGCAGTAGCTAAGAAGTCAGATGTGAAACTTCAGAAAGGAGGTATTGAAATAAAGGGGAGGGTAGAGGCAAAGGAGCCAGACACAAAAAGGCAGAAACAGTCAGAAAGGAAGATAAGTATCATAGCCTTTAGTGGTGCCCAAGTGTTACCTAGAGTTCTTGTCAAATACAGATTCTGCTTTCATAGATGTGAGGCAGAGATGAAGATTCTGCATCTCTCACATGCTCACAGGAGATGCTGCTTATCCCAGGAACCCACTCTGAGTACAAAAAGTAGAACTTTTCTGTGTCAAAGAAAGCTCCAACCTCCAAAATAATACCTGCATTGCATATGTGTACCCTGTTTTTCATTTATATTCTCTTTCATGGGATATAGTTTTGTTTCTTTATAAAAGTTTCATTTATTTTTGGTTTTTGGTCCCTTGTTATGTGTGCTCCATTACATGCTAACCTGGTCTTTGGAAAAAGAATAAACTCACTATCCTGAAAGAATCCCTTCCTTTACCACTGCTTCCCAGTTAGTCTGTGGAGCAGCTATTGCCTATTTTCTCCACTGTCTCCTTTCAAAGACACTTGCATGATAACCTAGAGTGGGACTTCCTACCCTCGAAAAAAAAAAAAAAAAGTAAGGGAAGAGTAGATGACAGAATTCTACAACACTCAAACTAGTGAAGAGAAAAAAATAAAATTGCCAGCCTTCAAGGAAGAGAGGACCATGATTATTAAAAAAATAATTTTAAAGCTTTTGAAAAACATTGTTCATGCCTCAGTTCTCTCATGTGAAAGACTGGATTAGATCAGAAGATTTTTGGTGAGTGGGGCATTCAAGTCTGTCTCTGCTGCTGTCTAAATATTGCTTCAGCTGAGGAAGGAACAGTTTCTGTGAATCTAATGCATAAAAGCCAGACTCTTGCCAACTAGGAAGATAGAGAAAAACAGAAGTAGGGTATGAGTAAGAAAGAGAAGAGGCACTTCACCTATTTCCTCCTTTAAGCAGTACTTTACTAAAAGAGAAATATCCAAACAAGCTCTTTACTTTCTCCTTGTACCATTTCTAAAAACAAAACAAAACAAAACAAAACAAAACAAAAACAAACAACAAAAAACAAATGAAGGAATTTAATAAATATCTTATTCCATGGAAGGCGAGAGTAGTATAACACAATGAAATGCAGCTTATTGAGATTTGTAAAGTGATGTTCTAAACATGTGACTCTGATCAAAAAATATCTAATTTGCTCTTAGGGTAAATATTGCTGTGGCTTAAGCAACTGGTTCACCCTTACGAAGGGTGACAGTCTTCATTCATTTTGACAAAGACAGCACAGGCAGCAGTGGTTTTGCCACTGTCTGCTTCACGGTCAGCATCTATAAAATGGGAATCCTACCAGTAAACACACCCATAGCTCTCAAGCAGAAATTAAGATGATTCAGTTTATGAACAAGAAGTAAAGTACTGTCACCACCATTATTATCACTATCAGCTATCCACCATTTTAGACTTTTAAGAACATATAGAACTTGTTGGAATAAGACAAATTTTTTGACTCAATAAGAAATGTTTATTTAGCATAATAGGGTTCTGATACTGAGTCAGGTACTCCAACAGAAACAAGACAAGCATAAGACAGAATGCCCATCTTTGTATGGTCAACAATGTTGTTAGACAGAATGATTTATGAAGTAATCCTAAAATAGCCCTAGATAATATATAATTAAATATTAAATTATAGTCAGGTATAAGCACTAAAATAAATCAGAGAAGGGAAAGATCAATATAGGCTAAAATGGAAAGACAGTAAAATTTTGTGTAAAGGTCCTATTAACAGGAATCAGAATACCTACTAGTTTCATGTAATATGGAGCCTGGGCTTGTTTTTTTCACCTGCGAAAGGGGGATGACAGTAATATGCACTTTAGAGGGTTATTTCAGAAGTTAGAGAAAATGTGTCTATGACCATGCTACTCTGAACAAGCCCGATCTCACCTGATCTCAGAAGCTGAGCAGGGTTGGCCTTAGTTAATACTTGAATGGGAGACCACCTAGGAAAACCAAGCATAAAAAATAAAAAAATAAAGGATTATAAACTGATAATGTCCTTGCAATCAACCAAGGGTTGCCTCATCTAAAAAAATAATTTTTAAAGTTAGATAAAAATGTCAAAATTAAAAAAAAAAAACTCTTACTTTGTAAAGCAATACTCATTTTCTGTTTTATTATTATTATTAATTAGCCTGTCTTTTAGGAAATGAAAAGGATTTATGCTGCCCTGGAAAGACATATCAGCTAGAGAAGAGGGAAAGCAGTTATATAGGAAAAGAGAAAGAGTGTAAGAAAAAGCAGTGGGAGAAATAAGCATTGGACATAAAAAAGACACAGATCTGGGAAGGAAGGTGATAAAACTACAGGCTGAGTTCATTTTTAAAGAAAAGTAAATAAACCCATTTCATTTAGGTGGGATAATTCCAGGAGAATGCATGAGGCAGCAGCAAGGCCCTCAAGCTTTTTTTCCTGCTTTAATATTATCAGGTTCTCTCATCATACATCCATGATTCTGAGTCTTTCACAAACTGACAGAAACCAAAACAAAATAAAACTAGGCAGGAGAAAAGAAAATGGGGGATGGGGGAGATTGCCTGATTCTCACTTCTTGAATATAAGGACAGACACAGGAGAAGAAGAGATTAGAAAATGTATTAAATTCTCCCCTCGGCTTAGGTATGGTGTTTTTGCACATTACTAAATTCTCCCAAGCCAGAGAATATACTTTACCCTATGGCCACAAGCAAGGTAGCCTGTATAATAAGAGAATTAGGGGATGGCAATTCTGTAGTTGTAAAAGGTATGAATTTAAAAGAAGGAATGCGAGAAAATACAGGAACAGATACTGAAATAAGGAATTAGCAAAAGCTGGAGAAAGATAAAAGAATACACAAGAGACAGATGGTTCATTTGTAGAACATTAGGTTATTCTCCAAAATATTGTCCCAGGTTTCAAAGACTTCAAGGGGACTGTAAAGGGGGAAAAACCTACCAGATACCTGAGCAGATTATATAATATGCAAAGCTAATTTGCAGATTAAAAATAAGAAAATTAACCCTTTGTTAAACTCTTACTATGTGCTAGGCATTCTGTTGGGACTTTACAGTCATGAAATCCGTTATTGTTTGTTGCCATCATCTATAGGATATGGGCTGCTCAGAAAGCTCTAATTCTCTGAAATTACCGCCCATCCTCCACAACAACCCTCACTTCCACTACAGCCTGAAATTGCAATTGAACGTTAATCCTCAATTTCTACTATTACAACATAGGAATATAAACTACAATGCCACATTTTTCAGAAATAATTTAGCCTTCGTTAGTCATCAGATAGCTGTGAGAAGATAAGGTTAGTAACGAAGACGAGAGAAAGACAGAGAAAGGAGAAACTAGGCAATAGCATTTTTATCATTCAGGATTCAGGGTTCTGAAATAAGCTATACACAGCTGGGGCATCTGTTTCCTGTTTCCTATTCCATCACCTTGATGGGAGCAGGTATGTGCCAATGATAGATATGTATGGGAGTATTTTAGAACTAACAGTAAATATATATTTCTGAGGAGAGAGTTAGAACTCTACTTTTATGATAATTCAGTGTATTTCCAGTACTCTGAAAGTGGGGTTAGTCAATTATCTGAAAGTAAAACTATTTTAATATTCACACCCTGTGGAACCTGGCTTTGTTGAGATACAGGGATGTTATAGGTAATCTAGTCTAACCTAATTTTATCTCATAAGTGAGGAAACCAAAGCCCAGTAAGATCAAGTAGCTTGCCAACCCCACACCGTGCAGCCAGTAGGTAGAGGGCCTGAAATAGGTATCTAATGCCATCATCCAATATCTTCTACATTACCCCATCCCATAATTTATCTTAGGGATGTGTCACCACATTAAATAGCTGTTCATAATAAAGAATGTATACTTTGAATTGAAATGAAACAGAGCCTAGGCAAACACTTTCAGACCCATACGGCAAAGGCTAACAGGATATGATAAATCTCACTTACAATACAGTGACAGTATGGACCTGTGATCAAACAGGAGCAAAACATGCATAATCCAAAACTATACTTACATCGTATATAGGTTTTTTTTTTGCCAATTATATATCATATATATTTCATATTATTATATTGCGTTTGTGAGAATTATAGAAAAATTTAAGAGGTCTAGCAAATTGCTGATTCTTTCAAATATCAACAGATTATTCTCTTTGGGGATAAAAAATAAGTGATTCTTTTGTTAGCCTTCCTTAATGCCTTCAATTTCTCCTCCTCATAGCCTAATTCTGCTTAAAACCCTTTCTCTTTTTCAGAGATGATAATCAAAGAAAGAAATAAGAAGTTTTCCCTGATTAATCACCCACCCCCAACCTCATTCTAAGTGTGTAGAAATTAGTCACAAGAATCTTACTTTGACTTACAAGTGTTATGTGAAGAAGCAATGACAAAGCAAAATATCTGTGGTATTTCTTCAAGAGCCATAGAAAAATACTGAAGTATAAATAACATTGTGGGCACTTACATATTTTCTGTGATTGTATCTGTTGTCATGGAAAAGTTTGCAGTTGGAGTTGCTTACACACTTACCCTTATTGTTTTACATCCCATACCTCATTTAAGATAGGCACGTAAGAAAAAAAAATATTTTGGATTTTAGCTGATTGTTAAAAAATTCACAAAATCCTTTTCTTGGAAATATATATGCTTTTCTTGTCTCAATCTATACTGAAAACTGAGAGCAAAAATTCTCTTGAGTTTAGAACTTAATTTTGGAAAACAATAGAGTAGAGAATGAAAAATGAATATTATTGAGCATGCCCTTTATGCCAGTAACCAATGCAGATACTTATTTAACCCTAATACCTATCTTTGCCCTCTATCTTCAGGTTCTTTGCTAGCACAGAATAAAATGTCTGGCACATAATAGGAGTTTAATATGTACTCCTTCAATGAATAAGTAAACAGTCCCCCAAGCTGAGCAACATTATTTTTAAAGTAATGACAAAAAGCTGAGATTCAGAAAGATTACATTCCCTGGTCATGGTCTTAAAGTTAAACATAAGCAGAGCCAGAACTTAGATCAGAGCTATCTATCTATGTTGTTTTAGTAAAAAGAGCAAAGGATTAAACTCAGTTTATAAAATGTCATGGCCTAAGAGGTACAAACGTTAAGCTTTCTACAGAAATGAAAACTATTAATATTCTCCTTAGTCATGATGTGACCATCTTCCCTGCCCACTGAACAACTTAAGTCTTATTGAAAAACAAAAACAGATACATCTTGTAGCCTGTGAACATAAAGGCAATGGCAAATGTATATCCTGAAGTAATTTCTAATGATCAAAAAAAGCACCATCTCTTGGCCAGATTCCTATGTTTTGAGCCCTGGAAAAGATAAGTAGTGGAACCATGGGACTATTTTGATTCTCCATTTGTTCATTTGTAAATGTTAGAGTGTAGAAGAAGATAAATGTTAGTAGGGGTCATACCATCTCCAATATTCTATGATTCCTTCTCCCTCCACCACACAACCAGGCAGCTCACATTATAAAAACTGAGAAAATAATGAATTTTGCTTTGTACTCCTTTAGAGATTTCATTGCATTTTCATAATCATTACATATTTGTCTACATAGTCTACTCAAGGACATATAGTTGAAAGGAAAAAAATGAATGTTTATCCCTGCCAAGATACATGAACAGTTAATATTGTGTTCAGTGGTGGTCACCTGTCCAGTAGATATATCTTTCTATATCTTCATCCCTTGTTTATTTTTAAAATTATTATTTCAATTAGGTATATTTTTATAGTTTTATCTCTTATTTTTTCTACTTTATGGAATTTTGCTATAGATTAAATTTGTTATGGATGAAAACATGACACATTTGAACTGTGGTTACTGCCACTGAACAGGTTTACCCAGGAATTAGATAATCCCATTGATTTTCCATGACTCAGAATTATGAATTTTGACCATGGTCTGTGATGGAGATATAGATAATGTTAATAAGAGGGCCAGAAATAAGAAAAACAATGTAATGAAAAATAACAACTATCATGGCCTCCATGTTGGGGCACAGGTGGAGACTGTGCTTAACAAAGACTACAGGCCCTGAGCCCCTTTGCCAGGCATAACTGTATATCTAGTGTATCTAGAGCTTATGATGTTTTTAAGAAAAGTCAGGAATCTGGATTTTCATATGAAATGTACCAGTTTTTAATGCCGGCTTAATTTCTAAAAATAAACAAATAGGCCCAATGAAATATATCTGTGGGCTGAATTTGGCTAGAGGATTACTAGTTTGAGAAATCTCATTTAGAAAGATCTGTCTCTGTGAATTAGTGTTTCCTTCTTAAACAAGCAGAGTATATATGTTTATGTGTACCTGATTTACCAGTTAACTTCTAGACACTAAATAGAAAAAAAAGAGCATATTAATGAAATGATCTGTTACCCCATGGGAAACACAAATAGAGTTCCCATGGCACCTTAATGTTCTGTTAAACAAAATCTACCAAAGTCTACCCTGAGCTGTCCCTTTGGAAACAGATTCCACATTAAAGACTTGGAGAAATTACATGCTAGGAGTATAAAGATGGCTAAGATTAACTTCTATGGGTAGAGGATGAAGTGTCCTGAATGCTGGTGGAAATATTTTTGGCAGTACTGTAAACAAGAAAGACCACTCCTAAGTGGAGAGAGCAAGGAATAAAAGAGTGATTTTATAAACCAGGTTGGGCTGCATCTCAAGGCAACTCTAACATCTTGAGCATGTTTCTCCTAAACAATGATCACCCTATTTAGTATGCAAGTTAAATTTTTCTACACATTTTTAATTTTAAAGTAGCTTTCTAATGTTCCAGTGGTCTGTTCTACATGTTCACTTTTTTTTCTTTTTTCTTTTTGCATACAATTGTGAGAGGCAGTAATTGAAAAGAGCATAACAAAAGAAGACCTACCCTTCATTCTTCTATGTGTAGGCCACTATGTGGAAGATCACAGCTTTATTTACTCAAAGAGGTTTGTCACCCATGCCCTCTCTGAAACACCAGCAACAAGTAATCAATGGACCATGACAAGTAAAGTATGACAGAAAAGAGAAAATACTATGCAAAAGAGACAGTTGAGATGAAAAAGTGGGAAATGAAGAGGCAAAACCCCCTTTTATCCCCAAAACGTTAAAGAAAAGTGATGGTAACCAGATATTTGAGTTACAACAGTACAAAGAGATAACACAGCCTTAGCTGGGGCTAGAGTAATTTTCTATCTCTTATTTCTCCACTAAAATGGTAAAAATACCAAATATAAAATCTATTATGAAAGAAAATTCTAAATGTTATGTACTGCTTTTCCCCCACTGTGAGTTATTCTCCCATTCTCTACTCTGAGCTAGCAAAACTGATATGTTCCCATAGCTGAACCCTTCTTCTAAACTAATATATTTTAGGAATAAACTTTGAAGTAAAGATTAAAGAAAGGTAAGGAAGTATAAATTACCTCACAGTGAATCATAATAAAGTATTGTGCTTTTCTGTGTAGCACTGTCCTCACTATTATGCCATGCTATTGTCTCTTGGGATATCCCTAATTAACCTAGGAGTTAAAGAGAGCATAGATAATTACTCTAGACTCGAAGGCATTTCTCAAGGTTACACTGCTGGATGAGCCAAACCCAAACTTGATTTCCATGAATCCAGTTATGGAGTTTTGTGAATTTGCCTATAAAACTTGACCTTACATTCCTAGTTCTTAATTTAGGAAAAAAGGTATGAAAAAGAAAATAGCTTAATAATTAAACATAGCATTTTGATTAGGCCTATATCTAAGAATCAAGATTAGTATAAATGTGGGTGGTATGTAGGCCAATACAACCTCAGAAATATTTTCAGGGTTCTAGGAAGTAAGGACCTGTATACTTATTTTCTCTGGCAGCTTAATGCTAGACAATGTACTAGCTCTGAAGTAACCATTTCTCTCTTCCTCCTCCTCAAAGCATAAAGTAACAGATGGGCTAGCTCAACTAAAAATGTTAGCACTTCATTGACCAAATTTCTACTAGATTTCACAGTAGCCGTATGAGAGCTATGATTTCTCCTTTTAGGGACTAAGAGGGCATAATTATTATTCAGGAAAACCTCTTTTCTTTCCTCCATTCTCCCATTTCAAATGTTATTCCATTTTTAAGATGCTTGCATTTTTCTGATTCTACAATATTGTCCTATATAAGAAGTATTTCCTTTCTGACTCATAACTCAAGGTTCAGACTATTAGACCATACCACTTGCTAGAGGATGACATGCATCTCATTAAAGATAGCTGCCATTATTAATGATCAAGCACAGTTTAATGAGTACAGTAAACCTTTAAACATAAGCATAAAGCAAAACACTAAAGATAAATTAGGGCTGCAATGAAACTCAACTTCAATAAAGCATCTGGCTGAAATATCTATACTCAGCTTCAGTCTAATACACTAGAAAAAACTGGCCGCTGAGTATGAACTACGGGCTGTCTACATAACAAATATGCATACTTTAATCTCTCATTCATCCTGCAACTAAACTTCAATTTAAATTTTGAAACTTAACCTAAAAACTTTTAATGGAAACTCTACATAAATATAAATTGACAGAATCTATCTCTTTTGTGGGGGCACATTTTATGAATTGCATATAATATGCATTAGTGCAGTACAAGGAATATGTTAAATGTTTTAAATTAGTTAATCCAAATTTCCCTTCTGTTTTCATATGGAATAAAATAACAAAATGCATTTTTCAAGATACTATTGTTCATAATTTACCATTGTTTTCCCGAACATGAGACTGGGTCTAATTTATGGTTTTATGCTACCCTGTTTCTTTATCTTACCAAATAATGCCATTTTCTGCCTTTCTCACCCAAATTGCATGTACTACTCACAAAACTAAAGATGCATCTTTTAATTAACTGCTGAATTTATTTTCCCCAGGAATAATGAATTGTAGAATTATTTTCTTAAGACTTACTGTTTTCTTTCCCTTTATCTCAGGCCTCACTCTACATTCAACATGTCTTTCTCTGAAGTACTAATCATCCCATCTAGCTGAGAAGTGATGGACACAGCTCCTCAATCACACTGCACACTCTGTCCTAGGTACCTCATACCCAAAAGATATCAACAAATTGAATGGCATTCAGAGAACAGCCAAAAAAATGATTAAAAGATGGAGGTACTGACTTAAGAGGAAAAGTGAAAAGATGAAATTTATATAGCTTGGCAAAGCAATTGGGGTGGCATATGATAATTATCTACAAGCATTTGAAAAATGTAAACATCTAGAGAAGAGAGGGAACTTCTTAGGTTGGTCTAGGGAAAAAGCAGAATGAAAAGACAGAATTGAAGAAATGGGGGAGAGATGCTAAGAGTGGGTGTTTGCTCATCAGTTGCAGATTCTGATAGATAACAACATGAAGTCTTAAGAGAAAAATCTGCATCACTTGCTTTTAGGTTACAATCAGGTTACCTGCATTGAGAAATGGCAAGTGGGAGAATAGGTAGTATCTGTTTTTATGTGCACATTCAATATTTGTGCTGGCCTTTTCAGTTTACCAAGTGCTTTTCTCATGCATTATCTCATCAAATTATTACAATGACCTTATATCATTATTAATTCATCTTAAATAAGAAAAAAACTGAAGGTCACTTTTGCATAAGTATTGAGGCAAACAGGAAAAACACCAGTAAAACATCTCTAACCCTGAGTTTATAATCTCTCAGCTCTTACAACACAATCTAATTCAACACAATGAAATTGAGACCACTCACACACAAGGTCATGTTTTAAGCAATGGTCTATTATTTATTCTACCTGTTTTCTTGCTGCTCTTTCTTGGAGTGGCTTAAATATAAAGTATTACCTGGGCAAAAATTTGTGCTAAGTAATCTTCAATGCTATAGATGACCCAGTATGAAAGTGATTCTTGCTTTAGTTGTCTGTTTACCCCTCTCACTTGGGTGATGAGTTCTGTCATGTCTTCACTCCTTAATTCTGTTAATGGCAGCCCTCAGATCATTCATTAACGCTGAGTGTTGAGATCCAATTTATATGATACCCCACCCCTTGAAAGGAATTTATTGTACAACTCAAATCAAATTCTTAAAGAGATGGAGCTCAATGGTGCTGAGATGTCATTTGCATTTTATTGGCAAGTTTTAAGTCATTAATGCTTTTAGCCTCCTACTACATTCTGGTCTCCAGTGGAGATGTACATAGAGAATAACCCAGGTATGAACACTCTGGTTTCTAACTAGGTCTTTGGGTCTAAATCTATTGAAGGTTTTACATTGATGAACCAATCTAAGATATGTATGAGCTGTAAATACATCTTTTGCATAGATAAGAGCCTAGACTCTATTCTCTGTTTCATGCTTCCTTTTCCCTGATCCATACAGTGATTTCCTGTTAGCTCTCTTTGGGTTATTGCTAGAAAGAAAAGAAGGGCACATTTCTTACCCATTAGGAAACTCCAAAATAATTATAC
Source organism: Macroglossus sobrinus (assembly GCA_004027375.1). Classification (NCBI taxonomy): domain Eukaryota; kingdom Metazoa; phylum Chordata; class Mammalia; order Chiroptera; family Pteropodidae; genus Macroglossus; species Macroglossus sobrinus. The sequence continues at coordinate 51,675 of PVKZ01005330.1, forward strand.
CATAGTAACTGTGAGGAAGATATGAAAGAATTAAGCTCAAAGTAAACAATCCAATGAGAACAAAGGAGTTCCCCCAAATTAGAAGAGATTTTTTTTCTAGAAATTTTGCTATTCATCCTGGAATTTGTGGACCTTTTCACAAAATGCGTGTCCTTGATCTAGAACATACAAAACCCTGATCTAAAGGAGTATAAGAAGGTTGTGAATAGAAAGTATTGACCTTCACTCTAAAAACTATAGGACTTATTCTAAATATAGGAAAGAATTTAGCAAGTGAAGGTTTTTCACCTAACAGCCATTCTGAAATACTATCACCAAAATAGTAGCATCTATGTATAGCCAGCCCTCCCTGTTAGATCTTAGGTGACTGCAAGTTTTTTAGTGTGTATGTTCTAGATCGGTATGCCTCAAACTTTAATATATATATTAGTCATTAAATAATCCTATTAAAGTGTAGGTTTTGATATAATGAGTTTAGGTTTGGCTATGAGATGCTAAGTTCTGTAAAATTCCAGATGATGATGTTGATGCTGCTGGTCCATGGACTACATTTAGAATAGCAAGACTCTGTAGGGTATTTTCATTCTGGCTGAATGACATCAATGAAAAATGGCTATAAACCAGCCATACACATTTCATGGAAAATTTACATTAGATTTAAATTCTTCATTTCATATGACATTACCAGAATACATTCAGGCAATAAAGCAAATTTATATTTATAGTTTTATTTATATAAAGATTTTATAACATTTTCCTTTTTTTAATTCAAGCTCAGTTTTTATAAATGTATTTCTAAGTCCATGCCCTTATGCTAATCCTAATTTGGAGGAGGGCCTGTGGTAGCATAACAAGAGAGGTCAACTAGACATGACCCTAATGATAAAGGCCTCATATGTAGAGACCATTGGTGCTTTTACCAGAGTTAATATTAGAGTTACTATATTTATTTCTGATGAAAGCATGAATTTCAAAAATTTAAAATGACAACATTTAGAATTTCTTCTTTTTTTTCATACAGAAACCATCTCAGGGGGGAAAAAAAGTTACTAGCCTACTGTGACTTCTGACACACTTTCTATAAGAGATTTTTAAGTTATGGACCCAGAAGTGGTCTTTCACCCTTCTTTCTGAAGGCTAAAATGCAAACCAGGTTGAAGAATGCACGAGTGGCTGCTTTGGGAGGTGGAGGAGGGGCTGTCCAGACACTGTGAATCACCAAGGAAACATAAGGCCTATTTTCCTGTGAAGCTAAACTTCAAAAAACAAGCCAAGAGACACAAAGGAAAAAGTGTGACTGTTCTGAAGGCAAAAACAAACAAATATCTCCAGAGGGGATTAATCTCCCTGCTTAGAAGTGACCAAAGCAAAGAAAGCTGAGCCTGCTTTAACTGGGAACAGCACCTGCCCATCAGACAAGGATGAGATAATTGAATAGCAAATATAGCACCTATGTGCAGGACTAATATCAAGTTATACACTTTCACTATCAAGACTGAATTTCCCAAATCCTGTTCTTTCTCCTGGACATTGGAGATCATCCCCATCCAGGCCCAACCCCTCACTGAATGCCAGTGTGCCCTTTATGTCCATCCTAGCAGCCTGTCTTCCAGGCTCTGTCTAGCAAAGTATCCCCTGTTTCCCCAAATAGCTTTAATGTTGGAAACTACTTCCTTAAATTGGAGCTAAAATTTAAGTCCAATTTATGAAGAAAGTTTTGGCACGTGGAGAACAAGTTTAATTTCAACCGTATGCGGGAACTCTTCAAATAATAATAAAAAAATGCTATCCTATCCCCCTGAAATAATCCTACTTTCAGTTTAATTATCTCAATGGCGGTATACAGATTTTTTTACCATCTGATTACCATCTCATTTTTAATGGCTCTTTTAAAATATATTGGCTAAACATAAGACTCCAGATGTAACCTAACCAATGAAGAGTAAGTTTGGGTTTTTAACTCCCATAATCTGGAAGCTATATTTCTATTAATAAAGTATAAAATCACTCTGCTCTTTATCATAAATTTTGTCAACAATTAATGTCTGTTTTTATATAAGCAGATATTAAGTTAAATTTCCCCCAACCTGTGTGGTGTAGTGGAAGTTTTAATCTAAGTGTGGGGCTTCACATTTATTCCATCGATTTTCAGTTTGTTAGCTTTAGCTCACTGTTTAAGCAGACAGTCCTTTGAAATTTTATTTTGTTACGGAGAATATTAGATATTCCTCACAAATTAGGCTATCGAAAATTTGACAAGCAGGCCGTCTATTTTTTATCCATACCAACAGTTGAAAATACCAAATAGAAAAAGGCCCAAGGCAAATATAAATGCAGGTTCATAGACTTTCAGTATATTTTATCAGCCAAATACAGATTTGCTTAAATGCTTCATCTTATCCCTTTTCCACTCTTCCATTTAAGCAAGACTCATATTTGGAAGAACACATGAGACCTAAAAGAGTCCTCACTTTGACTAGTGATTTCTCACATCTCTTTTCAGTTTTTTTTTTTTCCTTCCTAGAGGTAAGATAATACTCAAAACTAAAGATATTACTCAAATACTAAAGACTCAAGACAATATTTGAGATAAGACTCAAGGGAAGAAGGACTTGCTCTAAGCTCCGTAAGTCTTAAGGACTGCCCTATACTGCTTCCCAGAATTTAAGAGATTTCACTGGACATTCAAGAAGGCCAGATTAGAGAGTTAAATGACTCATACTTTGGACATTTGAACAATGACTTCAGACCAACTATTGTGGCAGAAAACACAACTCATGGATAAATTAAGAGGTGTATTCCTTAAACTAAAAACAAAACAAAATAAAATTTAGACTGCTGGCAACTTTTCTTCAAGGGACAATGTGGTATCCCAGCAAGTCAGCAGTTTAGGCTGTCAGTCTGCCCACAGAGTTAGATTTTGTTGAAGGCAAAATGCTCAGTGTGGTAACTAATCAGCACACTCTCTCTAAACATCCCCTGCCTTTATTTTCAGTTGCTTGTTACTTCAATTCACACGAATTTACCCTCCCTCTTAACTCAACCCACAACTTTCTCATTGCCTGACCTGAGACATGGATAGCAATTTTCAGTGTAATCAGCCAGAGGATGTAATCAGTGTAATTAACAGATGGATTGGGAATACTACATAAAACCTAAATTAAAATTCCACTAAAATTGCTATACTGTATCTGTAAATATCCACACTAAACAAATATTTCTTGGGATGAGTTTCTGGCAGTGGGATAATAACTTTAATGTAAAACTTTTGAAAGAGTCAGCCCGCATCCTCATCTTCAGTTTACCAACTCAGTGTACTTTAATGAACACCTACAGTATGCTTATTCTTATGATGAAAGAAAGTAAGATAGGATGTGATATCTTTCCTCAAGGAAGACTGCCGTGTTAAATAAATAAGTTTTAAAGTCACAAAGAAATTCTGAAAACAGTAAAAAGATAGCGATAGTTTAAAAATGTAAATAACGAGAATGTTAAATTGGGAAAATAAGTTTTGTTTGTTTCTGTTAGTAAGCTGTCTTTAACTTTGTTGGCCATCATTATAATCACCTTCAACTTCCTGGCCTTGTTTTCTCTCTGTCTTATTTACTTTATACAATGTCTCCTCTCCACCTACTTTCTGAAACATCTGTCTCTCTTGCCTCGCCTGTGTAGGAACAATTAAATGGTGCCAGGGAAGGGGAGTTGGTGACAAAACATACATCCAGCCTGACTAGTTTCATTTTAAATTATGACCATAAACTCATTTAGACTCTGATCACTACCAAAATTCTATTACTTTCTTCATTAAATATGCTTTCTCCTTCTCTTAACATATTTCATATCTCTTAACTTGCCTCAGATCTCCCATTCCCACTCCCCTCCTCTCTATAAGTTGATGACCTGCCTTATACTTTGTTAATAAAATGAACTATTACAGTGAATGCTTTTATACTCTCAGCAACAAATCGAAAAAACAATCTGCATCTTTGGCTCTTCTAATTCAGTGTAAAAACATTCCTTCTCTCAGAAAAGAGAAAATCTCTCCACCTGAATACTGAGTCCCACCCTCATACAAATTATCAAGAATTCTACTCCTTCATTTATTCTTCTTCACCTGTTTCATAAATATTTCCTTTACCACTAGATTATTCTCATATGAATATTCAAACATACTCATATTAAAACGTACTATCTCTCACCTTTAAAGAGGAAGAATCAAGAAAAGAAAGGAAGGAAAGAAAAAAGGAAAGGAAAGAAGGAAGGAAAGAAGGAAGGAAGGAAGGAAGGAAGGAAGGAAGGAAGGAAGGAAGGAAGGAAGGA
>PVKZ01005331.1:0-56044 GCA_004027375.1 Macroglossus sobrinus
AGTGCTGCACCCCTGACATGCACACAGGCTAGAGGGCCAGGCGGAGAGCTGGGCAGAGAAGTGCCACCTCCATCCACCCAGGTGTGTGGGGCTCAGGGGGGAAGGCATTACCACTGGAATACGGGCATCTCTGTCTGGGGCCACCTCAGACCTTCCGCTGGACAGAGGCGGGCCAGACAGGACAGACAGGGGTCACAGTCCCCGCGAAGCTCGCCAACACCTAGTCTGGAGCATCCCTGGCCCCTTTGACAGCAAGTTGGGTCCTTCCCATGCTCACCCTACCTCCTCCCCCACATCGAGGTCGTTTTGGGGACCAAACAGGTTTGAATTCATACCCCATCTTGGCCCCGTTTGAAACTCCCAGGGTATCTGGGAGCTAGAATTCTGCTTAGCTGCAAGGGTCAGAAAACAAAAGATAAATGTACTTTGAAAAAAGATAAAAATGTATATTTTCATGCAAAGGAGGTCCAGGGTGATAAGGTGAATGCTTCACATTCATCCGAGACCCAACTTCCTCCCATCTTTTTCCTCCGTATTCATACGGTTTTGATGTCATGGTTAAAATAGCTGCTTGGGCTCCAGCCATCCCATCCACATCTCGCTCACACAGGACCATCTCCCAGAAGCCACACCCACTAGTGTCTCTTGCCTCCCATTGGCCAGACTCCAGTCACATGGCCATGCCAAGCTGCCAGGGAGGCTGGGAAATGTAGTCTTTACTCCAGGTGGCGCTACAGCAGGCAAAGCTCAGGGTTTCTTTGACAAGGGAGAAAAGAGAGAAAGGCTATCTGGGGTCTCTGCCTCCTCAGGGTGGGCACCGTGATTTCTCCTCCTCCTGTGTGCCTCTGGGGCCCGACGCGTCCTTCTTTCCTTGGAGGCTTCTTCAAATGTCGGGAACACAGGAGGAGAATGTTTGGCCGGTTGGATATCCTCCCTTTTGCAAGAGTATGTGGAGATTTATTGCCGGCCCAGCCCGAGGCCACCTGCTGGGGGTCAGAGCCCCTGCCAGTTCCACCCCGAGCCCAGCCGTGGGCCCGAGGGTGCACAGAGGCTGTCGACAGAGGCCCCTCCCTGGGTGGGGGCAGGAGCTGGTGCCCTCACCTGTCACTCCCACCTGCCCCAAGGTGGGGCCGCTTAGAGCCCAGGATTTGGCCCCTTCCTCAGAACCGCAACCCCGAGAGAGTGGGGCGGTTGGCGGGGGCTGCTGGGCCCTGAGGGGGCTGCGTGTCAGGCTCGGGACTTGGCCGAGCTGACCTAGCGGCGGGCACAGGAAGTTCTGGTCAGCCCCCCGCCCCCACCTCGTACGGTAGGACAGGTGGTGGGTCTCAGACCCGCTTCCTGTACACCCCCTGTTCACCCCAGGCCCGCACCTCCCGAAGTGATGCCGGCATGGCGGGCACAGGGCGGTGGCCTGTCTGAACTCCGGGGAGCCCTCTGTGGGGCAGTCCGCATGGAGGCTCAGCCAGGGGCCGGCACTGGGCACGGGGCAGGGCTCACAACAGCCGGGCCCCGTGCGACCCACTGGCTCCTCCCTGGCAGAGGGACCACAGCCCTCTCTCTGTGAACATAATCCCGCCACAACGCGGGAGGGGCTGGGGTGGGCCAGGGGGGAAGAGGACACGGGACCAGGAGCGGGGTTCTCGTCCTGAGGCTGTGGCTAGCAGCCCCCTGAGACGCCGCCCCACTGAGCCCCAGGCCCGGGCCCTCTTGTTTGGGACACACGATCATCCCAGGAGGTGTGTGTTGCTATCGTCATCTTCGTTTTGCTGGCACACACACACACACACACACACACACACACACACACACACAAAGAAACAGAGGTAACACATCTGCTCAAGGTCACACATCGCTGGGTCTTCCTGGTCGGGGCGCACGGCCCGTGTGACACAGGGCCAGGGGCACATCGGCTCCGATTCTGACCACTGTGTGGATAGGACAGTTGCTTGGCCCCTCTGAGCCTGTTTATCTTCGTGTCCCACCCCCCTCAGAGGGAGCCAGTGAGCCCGGCAGGCAGAGTGAGACCCTCGGCCGAGAAGGCATTCGGGTCTGTAGGGCAGGCAGACCTCCATCCCGGATGTGACGTCTGTGAGAGGGGCCAGGCCGGCACACCCTGGGAGTCTGCGTCCTATAGGAGATGCTGCTGAGGGGACGAGGCTGGGACCCCGGTCCTGATCAGAGGAGGTGACCCCTTGTCCCCGGGGAACACTCGCCACTGTCCATGCCGGCCCTCCTCTCTGTGCCCCACCCCGGGGACGGGCTCTGTCCCCAAGCCTGGCCACATGCCGGGCCACCGGCAGCAGCAGGTGGTGCTGGCCGCTGATGGTGGAGCGAGCTGCCTGGGGTCCCCCGCGCTCCCCGCCCGCCTCCTCCTCTCCTCCTCCCACAGGTACCAACCTCCTGGGTGCGGCCCGGCCCGGCCCGGGCAGAGAGAGAACACAGCCGACTCCGTGGAGGCCCCTGAGAGACAGACGAGGGTCAGGTAGCTACTTTCAGATGTGTGGGTGCTTCCCAGCCTTGGGGTGGACGCGAGGGCGAGGTGGGCGGGGGGAGCAGGTGACACTCTGGTCAAAAAGATCTGTCTGGGGAGGTGGCATCCAAGCTGAGACCTGAGTGACGAGAAGGAGCCAGTGGCTGGCAAGTGCAATGTCCCCGGCCGGTGGGGACAGTCCCAGCCCCAGCCCCGAGCAGCCAGATCAGCTGGCGGCCCCCTGGAGCGGGGCAGAGGGGTCTGAGGTGGGGGTGGGCGGGGCCCTGCCGGGAACTCAGCATTTTGCTCTGAGTGCTCTCGGACGCCGATTCTGCGGCTCTGAGGGCAGGAGCAGGGCCTCTCTGAGCTTCTAGAGGCGATCCAGCCTTTGGCCCACCCTGGGAAAGAGAGCCCCCTGCTCCCGAGGGCTGCCTGTGCCACCCTGTCACTGCTAACCCCCCCGCCAAGACCTCCACTCTCGCCCAGCCAGGCCCTCCCTCCATCTCCCGCTGCCAAGGGCTGCGACCACCCACACGGCCTTGCCTCCTAAACCCCCAGCACCCACCCACTCAGAAGCTCAGAAGCCAGTCCCACGAAGTGACAGCCCCAGCGAGAGAGAGGACAGGGGTGTCACTCAGACGTCTAGGCAAACTGTCAAGACCCCAGACGGTAAAGGGGTCCGGCGGGGAGGACGCCCACGGCACAGCGACTCCTGGTGGCTGTCACGGCACTGGAATAAATGCCACGAATCGCTCCAGGACCATCCGGGTCTTCAAAGCAAGGTGAGTCTGAGAAACTGTCACAGCCAACAAAGAGGTTATGATGCTAAAGGGACGTAGGGGGAAGCTGAGGGAATCTGCTCAAAGCAGTCCTTCGTGAATAATAACGTGTCCATACTGTTTGTTAATTGTAACACATGTTCCACACTAGGGCTGGATATTAACACTGGGGGGGGGGGGAACAGCATGGGGTACACAGGAACTCTGTGCGCTCTCTGTAGCTTTCCTATAAACCTGAACTATTATAAAAGTCGACGTTCATTAACGAATAAATAGACGTCCAGTATCATCGCTCGCCTGTCAAATTAGTTAGGACTAGCAGGACACAAAACAAAGCAAAACAAAGCAAAACAAAGCACCCTTTGCTGGTGAAGATGTGGTTAAATGAACAGCCTGCAACATCACTGCCGTTGGCAGAAACTGGCAAATTCACAGCCTACAATTCTTGGCCCGAATCCAGAGATTCTGCTTCTGAAGAGCACATCCCACATAGAGGAGGGGCGGGGTGGGTGGAGGGAAGTTTATGCTCAAAGATGTTCATCATAGCATTGTTTATAACAGAAAAGGGAAAAAACTAGGAAACCACGTAATATTAGAAACGGAGCAGAGTGGTTAAAGAAACCGTGATGTATCCCTCCTCTCGGCAGAAGTCGTGATGTTGACACACCACAGGATGTAGTCACTAAGTGAGAACAAATACCGTGTTGCAAAACGATTCATGCATTCGTCTGTTCATTCGGCAGGCAGATAAACCTGTATCGAAGTCGTGGCCATGCCAGGCGGCCCCTACAAGTCAGGAGCTCGGGCGTCTCAGAAGGAGTGGAGCCAGGTGTCACCCACCAGTCCCTGGGGCAAGAGTGAGGATGAAGGTGGCCAGGCTGGGGCCCGGGGCTGGGAGGGGCTTCTAATGCTCCCCGGGGTCTGGATAGCTTTCTGAAGGTGCACTGCCTTAGCAGCCAGCCTCCGCCTTGCAGAGAAGGTGGGGTGGGCTTTCCCAGGGGAGCACAGAGCCCTGGTTGTCCCTCTGGGTGGGTGCCGGGCAGGGTGACCAGGCCTCGGGGCACAGCCGAGGCCATCGAACCTTTTCCTTGGGGCACGGGGAGCCACGGAGGGTTAAAGAGGCAGCAGCGGGATCGGGTTGCTTCCCGGCGTCTCTCAGGAGCCAGCAGCAGCAGGGCCCTGGCCCCCGGCCGGCCTTCCCGCATTGTGGCGGGCCCACTCACCGTGACCGCGCCCTCGGCCAGAGGAAGCGTCCCCCCCTCCTCTCGAGGCCTATCGGGGACTCCATCTCCAGGGGCCTTTCTGCTGCCGAATTCCTGGCCCCGGGCGGCCAGGTTGGGCCGAGGCCGGGCCCCTTCCCAGCGCCACGGTCACTGCTCCTGGCGTGTCCACATCCCCTGCGCCCTGAGACCACAATGGCTCGTGAGAAACCAAACATCCCAGGGCTGACTCCGTGGCCACCCTCGGCCCGCCCCGTCCCCGGGTCCTGGGAGTCCCACAGTCAGGAGCCCCCGGGGTGTGACCGAGGACGACGAGAGGCCCGCTGGTGCCCGAGGGGAACCGGGCCGGCCGCTGGGCTCCCTGCCGCCAGCCGAGGCTCAGATAGCCTCTGGCCTCGCACAGGGGTCTCGCCTTCCTCACCCACATTCTTGCTGCGTCCCCACCACCAGCCTAGGCGGGGACCGGGGCCCAGAGAGGGGGAGTGACTGGCCCGCTGTCAAGCAGCAAGGGGATTAGCAGAGCAGAGCTCCCCAGAGGTCTCCCGGGGACGTGCCCACATCCCCGCGAAGCCACAGTCGGCGGCGTTTGTCCCCAAGCCCGGCTGGGACCATCGTCCTTGACAGGGCGACTGGGAAATGAACCAAGCTGTGAAACCACACACGGATGGGGAGGCGGGAACGCAGAAGGGGAGCCGAACGCACCCACGGCAACTGCTTTGGAAAGACTGAACCCTAATGCTGCTAGATGGGGTTTGGGGGGGCGGGGCCCAGAGGGGGGCGGGGTCCCAGGCCAGGATGAGGGACAATCGCAAGCTGCTAGGATTCTGAGCTGCGATTTCTTTGTGACTTCTTAAAACGGTTTGTCCTGAGCTATCCTGCCCGACTTATGGCAGGGGCTTTGGGGTCCCTCTGTGGTTTTGGGTTATTTACGTTGTGTTTATGTCACCGTGCCCCGTTTCAGGGAGGACGGTGTTGCCGGCCTGGTCTCTGTGGATCGCATGGAAGTATCACGGTTTGCACGTGCCCGGCCTCAAGGAAGGATGCCCATGGTGTGACCTCGGTGACAGTTGTCATGATTCGGGGCCTGTCATCGCTGCCCCCGGCTCCCGCGAGTCTCCAGAGGCTGGCGACAGTGCCCTTAACCTCGGGGCCACCGAGAGGCGGAATGGCCCCTCTCAGAGACTCGGGGGCGGGGGGCGGGCTGGCCGTGAAGGGAGACCCCGTGACCGCTAAGGCCACCGGGGCCAGCCCACCGCCCGCTCCGGAAAACGGAGTCATTTACGTGGTATCTGTGGCCCAGCAAAGCAGTGGGGACAGAGGCTGCGTGGCCCCCCCAAAGCTGCGGATGTACCCCACCTGCCTCCCTCCAGACCGGGGCGCCCCTGCAGACGGATGGGTGGAGCCATCGCCCCCAACCCCCCTGGCTGTGGTTCTCCCATCGCCTCTCTGCTCTCAAGGTAAAGATACCTCCTGCAGGCCCCCACCTGTGCCCGAGGCAGCCACACGGCCACAGTACCTGTGCCATGGGGCCCAGGCTGGCCCAGGCTGGCCCTTGGGTTGCACGGGTCAAGGGCAAACTGCAAGGCACACTGAACCCTTGGGTCCCCGTGGGGTCCCGGCACTGTGGGGAAGGGACAGGGCCAGAACCCGCCATGAGCTTGGTTTGACACCGGGTGAGACTTCCTGCTGCCCCGTGCCTGGCCCTGTCTGTGCTGGCGGCTGGGACCCAGCCCTAGCCGCACGCGGAGACGCTCACGGCCCACAGGTCCCCCTGCCTTTAGCATGAAGCCCTGCCCTGCCCTGGGCTGCCCGCGCTTTCCCCAGAGGCCCCCCGGTCTCAGCGTCAGGCCGTGCCCGTGCTGTCTCTCTCCCCACCCTACTCCTGCCCGAGCTTCAGGTCGACCAGATGCTTCTCCCCCATCCTACCCACAGGACTGCCGGCCCGCCCTTCCCAAGCCTCACCCGCAGGTGACGCCTTGCTCAGTGCCTGCCTCTCCCCACAAGGTGGCAGCTCCACCTCGGCCCTGTCCCCGTGCCTGGAACAGCACCCGTGCGTGCAGAAGCACCGACGACGTTTGTTGAGTGACTTACAGATCTCCGGAGTGGGCCAAGCGCTCCCCGCGCTCCAGGCCTGACATCCCGGGGCCCTGCGCCCAGGTTGGAGGCGCGTAGGATGGCCAGTGAAAGCCGTGGGGCTGACGGGAGGGGACCCGCCGAGGTTGGTGGGCGGCCCGCACTCCCGGCGCCGGGTGGCGGGTCACACGTCGGAACCGTCTGGCGACTTGACGACTCGGGAGGAAGGCCAGATACCAGCATTGCTTTACTGGAATTCTCTTCTGTTTTTCCTTTTTCTTTTTTTTTTTTTTTAACGTTTCTCCAGTTATTATATGCACATGACATTGAAGGACCAAAGCCATTCAGGCGAGCTAAGGGCTGGCTCCCGGCAGTGACAATTGCGGGGAAATTGGGGCTGGTGGATCAGAGATGGTTTTTCAGGACCCCGGGGACAGCGAGGGTGCCTGGGACCCCGGGGTGACTCTCTGACACACGATTCTGAGCAGGACACTTTCCTCCCCGGGGGCCTCCGGGTGGCCCCCGGAACTGGAGCCGGCTGGGCCTGCTGGCATTGCCTCTGGTCCCCCCACCCCGGGCATCCGGCCGCCTCCTGCTGCTGGCCCCGTGATTTCACGGAGCAAACAGCGTTGGTGAAACTGAGACACCAGAGGACCTCGGAGAATCAGACGCTTTCATTCCGGTTTCGGCCCCACGTTTGTTGTGGGGGTTCGGGTGGCGCCCCTGTTGACAGCTACGCCCTGCAGGGTCCGGGTTAGACTTGGACGAGCGGCTGGGGGACAAGCCCGGGCCGAGATGGCCTGATTCTCAGGGACTGAGCTCTGGGCCGCGAGCATCTATTTTAAAGGTGGCTGCCATTTGGTCTTTGCCAAAAGAGTTGAAAGAAGACCCCAGAATAGCGGGCTGGGGCTGCCCCCGGCTTAGAAGCCGCTCCCCAGGCTCAGCGGTGGGCACATGGGACCTCAGCGAGCGGGCGGCAGAGGCAGAGAAAGGCCACTGGTCGCCGAAGCCAGAGGCCCAGGAGTGGCCTTCTGCCTGCTGCTGAGGGCCAGCACCCCTGGGCTCGGGGCGACAGGGGTGTCCCGTGGGGAACGTCACTGGCGGGGCTGGCTCCAGAGAGCCATCGTGGGTGGAGAGCCTGCTCCCTTAGGCATTAGCTGTGTCATCCTCTCATTGTCACCCGTTTTATAGACGGGAGGACTAAGGGTACGAATCTTCCCGAGGCACCACAGCCAGAGGAGCAGCTGGCACCCAGCCGTCCCCGAGGGTGGGCCGTGTGACCCCTGTGGCCCCGCCACCGGTGGCGGCAGCAGTGACGATGCAGGTGAAAGCACAACCATCACCTACCTGCTGCGGTGACACTGCTGAGCCCTGGGGGTCCCATGTCCCTCCCCCGGGGGCTCCGCTCAGCACCCCCAGTGGAGCAGGAGACTAGTGTGTAACAGGGGGTGTCTTTCACCCACCGTGGACCCTAAAAGCAAGCCGGGGGTGGCCGGTGACCCCGACACTGGAGGAGAAATGGCCCCCCGGGACCTGACGGGGGCCAGCTTCCGGAAGGCCTCTTCCGGGGGGCACTCGGCTCAGCGATGTGGGGCTCGCTTTGCCCCCGCTGACTGTGGATCCCCGTGTAAGATACAGCCCAGGGGACCACGAGAACCTGGAATGTCGCCGCCTCTGGGCGCCCCAGGTCCCTCGGTGGTGACAGTCACTCATGACACCTGCCCACCTCTGGGTTCCTGAGGAGAGCACGGGAAATGAGCCCCATGGGGTGGGGGGCACAGCCAGCCGGAAGCCCTGCCACCTTCCACAGTCACCCTCTGCTCCTGCCCTCGATTCAGCCCGTTCCCCCGGGCGCTGCCATCATGAGCCCAATGAAGTCCTCTAAGCCGCCAGCCTGGTAGCCAGCAGCACCCCAGCTGGCCCAGAGGAATCGGGGGGCACTGAGTCCTCCTGGGGCACCGGGCTCCCCACCAGCGAGGTCAACCCCAGGCTGCTCTCAGGAACTCACAGCACTGGGTAGGGGACAGGGGACAGGGGACGGGGACAGGGGACAGGGATGATGATGCATGTCCCGTCGGCCCAGAACTGCCCAGGTGTGCACCTTGGGTCCTGGTGCCGTAGAACAAGAGCATCGTCTTTCTGGACCAAAAGTCCTGAGCTGGACGTTCCTGTGGGCATCCCGTGGTGGGGGCTGGACTGCAAGGTCAAGGGTGAGCTGAGGTCTGAAAGGTGGGTAGCCACCTGGGCAAGAAGGGGAAGAAATGCCTCATCAAGCCTCCCCCCTCCATCCCCCCATCTCCCAAGCCCCAACCCCCCTGAACCCCCGATCAGAAGGAGCAGATGACCTCCTGCCAAATGTGTGGTTTCCTGGGCTGGCCCCCCCATCCCTGAGACGGCGCCAGGCCCCAGGGGGCCTCCCCTCGCCCCCTCCCTCACAGGGGTCTTTCTCCCTCCCCCTTCTGCGCCCAGCCCGGGCCTCACGGGGGTCTCTCCCTAACTGCAAAAGCTTCCAGGCAGCAAACAAAGGCATAAGGTGACACACCAGGGGACGCTCCTTCCAGCTCTCCAGGACCTGGAAGCAGCCCCCCGCCAGGGTGGAGGGGGGCCGGAGAAGGAGGGCAGTTTGGTCCCTGTGGGGAGCTGTGAATGCAGGGGCCTGGGGGCGGGGCGGGCTGGCGGCGTGACAGTTGCATTCTGTGACCCCGTCCCCAAGATCCCACGTGGCCAGCGTCTCTCCTGAGAGGCCAGGAGAGCAAGCGACGACGGTGGCAGCCCCCGAGGCCCGCTGGCTCCAGCTCTCACCTCCCCTCTCCACTGACGGGTGTCTCTGCCCTGCACCTGTCACCTCTCTCTCTCTCTCGGAGTTAGGGGTCGGAAGCAGGGAGTTTGCTGTCGAGACGCAAATCAGCGTGACTGTCAGAGTCGGCGGATGTCATCCGATGTCTCCTGCTAGTGACCTGCCCCGGCCTCTCGCTCCGAGCGAGGCCTGACTGTGCCGTGGCGGTGGACGCTCTCTGTCCGGCGGACGGACAAAGTCTGTAGCTCCCGGATTTGGCCAGAAATGTATATAAAACACCAGACACGTTAGAAGCGTTTTATCGCCGTGGTGTCGGCCAGGACACACAGGAGTCAGCAATATTTCATCCTCATCCCCTTCGTCCTCCAAGTGACTGGCATAATACTAACCATTCTTCTACACGTCTCGGTGGACACACCTTTGGCTAAACGTCCCAGAAGCTGGAAAAAAATGCATGAGATAAACCAACCCTCTCCCGATCTGGCGGCTTCTGGGTCTTCGCTGCCAACACATCTGAACAACATCTAGCGAGATGCCGGCAGACAGAACGGGGAAAAAAAACCTTCCGGTGATGACTCGTGTGTGATTTCAAACACACGCCGTGATGGACGTCAGGGTCCCTACGTGACGTCACCGAGACAGAACGTCCATCCCGTCTCCTTGTCTTTGTGAACAAGGCTTGTCCGTCTTCACGGTGACGGCAGGGGACACTGAGAGAAGGAAGTGGAAGCTGACCCCACGGTATCCCAGCAATTAGTGATAAGGACAAGATGACATCATCGGGGTGTGGGGGGAGAGAAAACCCAGCTGAAAACGTTATTTCTAATGGAATTTGATTTGTATTTGTTACTTGTCTATTCTTCGGGTGTTATAGTCACGCTGTATCGATGGGCTCTGTGCTAATGATAATGGTGGCGAAAACGAAACCCGAGACAAGAATAGTTGATGCTCATTGTTACGAGAACTTTATTTTTTTAAATATTTCAATTCGTAGGAATATTTTTGGTTCCGGAGAATTATGATAGGGTGATCGAAGAGTATTTCGGAGGTTAAGATTACCTTACATTTGGGTAACATTGGTGGCGGGAATAGAGTGGAAATACAAAAAAAAAAAAGGCTAGGATTTATGATTTGGGGTGATTGGAGTAAAGCTCATTCATTCATGGTGTTTTTAAAAAAAATAAAGCATGACGAACATTGAATCATTTCGGTTTCTTAGATGTCACTGGATACATTTAAAAGAGTAACAATGTATGACAAACTTTGGATTCCAACTCAGAGAAGCGCACAAGTTCACGATCACGCGAACGAGCTGGCCCCGAGGGCGGTGGGCTGGTACAGGAAAGGAGCCGGGGTCCCTGGTGGGCACCTGCCACCTGTGAAGGACGGCAGCCCTGGCTGACGAGGCCATTGTGGGCAGGCTGCCCAGCCTGGGCGAGGCCTGAGACACCCGGGCCCCTCCCCACCGAGCTCAATCTATATCCAGCTTTGGGGTGGGCGGGGTTATCCATTCCTTCAGGGGTACACGCCTGTGGTCCCTAAAGAGATGGAAGCGTCTTGAGCAGGTGACACCGCAGAAGTCACAGGAGACCCGACCCCTGTGTGAACGAGACGGAGAGAAGGACCAGCCCCAGAGCTGGAGACTCGTTTTTTGCCAGAGACCCTCTGAGCCACCTCCCACCCTAGTGGGATAAAGTCCAGTCTCAATAGAATGCCCCTGTCCGGGCGCCTTAGCCGACACCTGCCCGGAGTCCCCCACTTCTGGAGCCCCCGGCAGTGCCTAACCCAGGGAGGGGCAGGAAGCCCGGGACAGAAGGCAGTGAGGCCCAGCCCTGTGCCCACCGGCCTCTGCAGGGAGAGGCCAGGCCAGGCCGGGGTTTCTGCCTGTCAGCCTGGGCACTGCGGTCTGACTGTGTGAGACCCTCCACTCCCAGAGAACCCAGGGCCCTCCCCTGCCCGCTCCTTCCTGCGGTTTTTGCTCGGTTTTATTCGGACAGAAGAGTTTCACCCACACAGTGGGATTCAGATCCCTGATGTCCTCAGGAGGCCGGGGACTCCCTTTTTACCGAAGGGGAAACTGAGGCAGGGAGCAGTGCCGGCGGGAGCCGGGTGTGGCGTCCAGCTGTGGGCTTCGGTTCTGGTTCCCTGAACTTGAGGGAGCCAAGCTGGTTCGTTCTTCCGTGAAACAGTGATGATACGCAGGGCCCGCCCCCCCCCCCCCCGTTCCCGGGCTGAATAGGGGAGCACAGGGCTCAGCCCTGCAGTGAAGGCTGGCCCCGCCCCGCCGCTCAGAGGTAATGCCCCGCCTGGGCAGAGGGGCTGGCAGTCCCCGATGGGTGATGGGTACGGTTGCAGACAGCCCCCCAGCACTGCACATGTGTCTCATCCTAATTCTCTGCACAGAGCGTGAGCGTAGATACTGGGCCCTCAGGGGTGACCCGCCGCCTGCGGTCACACGGCCAGTGAGGCAGGGCTGGGACGTGTGCTGGGCCCGGCTCCCCCTGCTCAGGCTGGGCACCGCTGCTCCCGAGAGAACAGTCGGTGCGTGCCCAGCTGTCTAGCTGCCAAGCATCTGATAATGAATTCCCCAGGTGCCCTGCAAAGCGAGACTCTGGGTTCTCCATTTACAGATGGGGAAACTGAGGCACGTATTCTCTCCAGGTCTCCCGGGTTTGAGTATCTAAGAGGTGCAGAGCTCCCCACACCCGTGCCTCCACGTGGCGAACCCCTGAATTTACTGAAGAAAACACCCCTGCCTCTGAAATCACACGGGGCTGGGTCAGCTTCCAGGCACAGGAGAAGGGGGAGGAGTAACCAGAGGGGGGGGGCGATCGGGTGGGCAGAGCCCCCACCCTGGGCTGGCTTCTGTCCACCCAGGACACCACCTCCGTGGGCCGAGAAAGACCCGCTGTCCCGTCTCCTGGCCCCACGGTCAAGGTGACTTAAAAAAAATATATATTGGAAAACAGTTTGGCAGTTCCTGAAAAATTTAAATGTAGCATTAGCATATGAGCCCGCCCTTCCACCTCTGGGTATAAACCGGAAAGAGCTGGAGGCAGCAGGGTCTCGAAGGGGTTTGTGCCCGCGCGCGCGCTCGCAGGGAGCTGCATTTGCACGACAGACAAGCGGGGACAGCAGCCCGAGCGCCCAGCGAGGGATGGCGGGCAGGCCGAATGTGCAACACCATCCAGCTCTCACAAGGAAAGAGAATCGTGACAATGTGGATGCTCCTGGAGGACCTTGTGCTGAGTGGTCCCCAAAGGACAAATACTGTGTGATTCCACTTCTGTGACCGTCCGGAGAAGTCCATTCATAGAGACAGAGGGTGGCACGGTGGGCGCCAGGGGCTGGGGGGAGGGGGCGAGAGTGAGTGTGGAACAGGGACAGAGGGTCAGTGTGGGAAGACGGAGAAGAAGTCCTAGAGATGATGGTGGTGGTGACAGCTGCACCGCCACATAACCTGCTAAGGCCACGGAACCAAATACTTCACGATGGTTGCATGACAAAAAGTATGTGATGTGAATTTGACCACAATTTTTAAAAAACTACCAAAAAAAAAAAAAAGATTAGCGGAATCGCTTCCTTTCTTTGGGCGTTCTAAATAAAAATAAAAATAAAAATAAAATAAGAAAAGGCTTTAGGGAGTTTGGGCTCCGCGCAGACGCGTCTATGCCCACAGCCTTGACTTTGCAGAGACTTTGTATCTTCGCCGGAGGCCAAGAAAAGGAAGTTGAGTCAAGCAGACCGTTCAGGCATTTGCGACGTTTCCTCATGGGAAGCTGCCCCCGGCTCCTCCCGCCCCGATCCGCCCCGATCCACCCGGGGGAATCCAATTGCATTTCTATGCAAACCTTTTCATTTTTATTATGATTACTATGAAGCCACAGAAGTTCTTAACAGCTGGCTGGTAGTTCTGAGAAGTCCTGTCCCTCCTTTACGGGAGGAGAAAAGCATTTGTGTGAGGTTTTCTTGGTAGGTTGGAAAAGGTCACACCATTTGGGAGGGTGTCCAGACCCCGGGGACTGGCCGGCTTCCGTCTGAACCTCTGTGCCCTCCCCACAAGCCACCTGATGAAAAAAGACGCGGGTTTGTTTGTTTCACAGATGCCCGGCATCTCTTAGCCAGGCCTCGTCTGTCTGGACCACCTTCCCCAGGGCCCGCGGCTGGCGCTCCTGTGTTAGGGTTGATGACCCCCTAAAAAGCAGTCGCTGTTGTGCCCGTTTTATAGATGGAGACACTGAGCGTGATCGGGGTGCAACAGCCCCCCATCGTGCAGCTCACAGGGACGGAGCCCGGCTATGAACCCACAGCTGGGGGACCAGCGCCCAGGCCCTCCGCGCAGCCCTGCGTGAGGGGGGGCGTCTTCGCACCCCAGATCCCTGGTAAACTGAGCTCCCCAGGGTGTGCAGGGCCTCGAGGGAGCTGGAAAAATCAGTCACCTTGGTCCAACTATTCCTTTCCGATAAAAAAGATGAAATGAACCCAAAGCCAGTGAGGAGATCCTGGCAGGGCAGGGGGCAGGGAGCGGGCGGCCGGACGGGGAAGCCTCTGCAGGGGCCCACTGTGGCCCCGGGCACAGCGTGGGGCGGGGGCGCTGGCACTGCCCCCAGAAGCTGAAACTCTGCAGGCCGAGCGCCCCTGTGTGCCAGGCACAGCTGGAGGCACAGGGACACCGCTGGGAACCAGACAGACCCACGCTCGCTCCACGCAGGTGACAGTCTCACGGAGTGGAGGGGCAGCAGGTCTGTGAACAAGGTCCCTGCAGGTTTGTGGAGGAACTAACTACCGCCAGAGGGGAGGGCGTGAGGAGGCTGCCCCTGGGGGCGGGGCGCGCGGGAGGCCCCCCCCAGGTGGCTGGTATTTGAGGGAGAGCTGCGTGGGGGACTCTGAGGGAACGTCCTCCAGTGGGGAGGCTGCAGGGAAGGAAAGAGATGAGTGTGGCCAGGGGCGAGGAGACGGCCGGGAGATGGGGTCA
This sequence comes from Macroglossus sobrinus, assembly GCA_004027375.1. Lineage (NCBI taxonomy): Eukaryota > Metazoa > Chordata > Mammalia > Chiroptera > Pteropodidae > Macroglossus > Macroglossus sobrinus. The sequence goes on from PVKZ01005331.1 coordinate 14,315, forward strand.
GAAGCCCTGTCGCTTCCTTCACCTGCGAGTACAGGATCGGCCCTCACCGTGCTTCTGCTGGCTCCGTAGGACAGGTGAGGACGCCGAGGGCTGCAGAAGTCAGGACGGGCTCAGGGATCGCGGTGAGTCACGGTGAGGTGGGAGCCAGGCCTCAGGTCAGTGTGCCCGAGAAGTCTCGGCTCCTAACACCTCTGCTGGCTGTCAGCCTTTCCAATGACAGTCACTAAGAGCACCTACTACGTGCAGTGGGTGGGAATTCTGGGAGACGACCAGCTGCCAGGGTCCTTCCCCGAACTTACCAGCAAACAGGAGAGACGGGGAGGGAGGTGCCTGTGGGCGTCCTGGAGAGGGGCGTCCACACCTGGGCTGGAGCCCGGGAAGACAGCAGAAGGCCTGGGTGCCCCTCCCCCGAGGGGGTGCCCACCGGGACGTGGACTGACGTGGGGGAGCCCACCTTTCATGCTGTTCTGCAAGTGGGGAGTCAGTGGCCCAGAGACGGAAAGGACTTGCCAGGGCCACACAGAGAGCAGCACTGGGCAGGCCCAGGGCGAGTCCCAGGCCCCTGGTGTTTGAATCCTGGCCGGACTCGTCTTCTTGGCACCAGAGCCACAGGCCACCTGAGGGGGGGGAGGCAGGGGCCCCGCGGCAGCTGTGAGCCTACAGCCCGGGTCGGCCCTGGCCGGGGTGAGCACCGGTCAGGTGGCGCGAGGAGCCTCGTGGGGGAGCCTGGAGACCAGGTTCTGATCCTGCCGAGGCTGCTGACCGGCCGGTGAGTCACCTGCTCTCCGCCCTGGGACACATCTCCAACCTCCAGTCCCCACCAGGGTTCAGAGCTCCCGTCCAGGGGCTCCTCAGGCGGGAATGGGGTGGGAGGTGAGGGAGGCTGAGGCGGCCTGGGGATGTCTCTGGTCAGAGGGGTCGTGGCAGCAGGGTGGGGGGTGGGCTCCAAGCCCCCTGTGGCTGTGGGGGGGGCGGGTCGCTGGGAGGCTCCTCAGGGACCACGGAGAACAGGGATTTTCACACCTAGGTGAGTGGGGTCCTCCGGCCAGTCCCGCCCCCATGGGGCCATTATGGGCCCAGTGGGGATGAGGTGGGGGCGGGGGGGCCTTCCTGCGCCCGGGCCTGGGTTCCCACTAGGTCCGCAGCTCTGGCCGAGGCACTTGACTGTCCCTGGGAAGGGGACAGTGGATGTCCCCTAGGGCCCTGCGCCCTGCCACCTGTCCTTGCACGGAGGTGGGTATGGGTAGGGAGGGGGTGCGGAGCTGTGGGCCAACCTGGATGCACCCCACTTGCCTCCCCCCTGGGACACAGACTCTATCCCGGAATCCACCCCAGTGCAGAGGGCAGAGGGCAGAGGGCAGAGGGCAGGGCCCAGAGCCTTGCCTGCCTGCACCCCTCAGCGCTGGGGTCTTCCCCGCCTGCCCTCCTGGGGGCTTACCGCCCTGTCCCACCTGTCGTCCGTTCCCAGGCCGAGCGCATGGCTCCCCCCAAAAAAGACCCAGGCTCCTGGGAGCGCGTAAGGAGCGGCTCGGCGGAGCTGAGGGAGCCGCTGAGGGCGGCACCGGGCGGCCCGAGCAGCGGGAGACGGGACAGGCAGCGACCAAGTGGAAGAGGCGAAACTCTGGCCGGAGAGGCAGGAGCGGAGGCGACCAGCGGGGCGGGGTACGCAGGTCGGTGAGCCCGGGGGGGGGGAAGCCGGGGAGGGGGCCGCGACCCTCCAGGTGGCACTCGCGCCGCTCGTCCCCTCCCCCAGCTCTGATTGGCAGGCGGCCTGCGACCGGCCGGGAGCGCCACAGCGCCCCGGGCTGCCCAGGCGACCGCGAACGGCCCCCCGCGGGAGTGGGAGGGGGCGCCCGGCTATATATAGCGGCCCGGCCCGGGCCCGGCGCAGCGCTCAGGGAGGCGCGCCCCGTGTCGCAGGGTCGCGGGCCCAACACCGCATGCGGTCCCCGTAAGTCCCTGCGCCCGGGCGCTCCTCGGCTCAGCCGCGCGCTCCCTGTGGCCCGGCCGGGGCCGTGCGCTCCCGCGGGCCGGCGCCGGAGCCGGTCGGTCCCCCACCCCGCACGCCGCGCCCCCGGCCTCCGGCCGCGCCCCGGCTGCACCACCGCCTGACGGACGCACGGACGGACACACGGACGCACGCACGGCCCGCGCGCGGCGATGGCGGGGCCCGGGGCGGCCGCGGCGGCGCTGCTCCCAGCCGTGCTGCTCGCGGTGCTGGCGCCCGGGGCCGGCCGCGGGGGCGCCGCCGCCGCCGCCGCCCCCAACGGCACGCGGCAGGCCGAGCTGGAGCGCCGCTGGGACAGCCTGGTGGCGCGCTCGCTGGCGCGCCTGCCGGTGGCCGCGCAGCCCCAGGAGGCGGCCGTCCAGAGCGGCGCCGGCGACTACCTGCTGGGCATCAAGCGGCTGCGGCGGCTCTACTGCAACGTGGGCATCGGCTTCCACCTCCAGGTGCTGCGCGACGGCCGCATCGGCGGCGTGCACGCGGACACCGGCGACAGTGAGTGCGCCGCGCCGGCCGCGCGCTCCGGGCAGGGTCGGGGGCCCCGGGGCCCGGGGCCGCGGACGCGCACGGAGGCCCCGGGCTGGCACCTGCGCGCGGGCTGGAGTGTCGGTCACCCTCGTGCGGGGACGCAAACGCCCCCGGCTCCGGGCGTCGCCGCTGGAACCGGCTCCGCTCCGCGCACTCGGGCGGCCCAGCCCCGCCTCCTCCCCGCCCGGGCTCGGGGCGCCGGATTCCAGCGACTTCGCCCGTGGGCGCGGGGGCCCGGGACTCGCGCTCGGGTCGGGGCCGGGCCGCGCCGGGCCGGGGGACCTCCGGGCGGGCCGTGGTCCTGCTGTCCCGGACTGGGCGCGGCCGCCGAGGGCCCGGGACCGGAGGAGAGCGAGGCCACGCCCGCACACGCTGGGCTCCGGGGGCTCCTTCGGGGTGGCCTGCGAGGGGGAACCCGGGCCCTTTACACCCCGGGGTCCCGGAGGCGCGCAGGCCGGGGAGGGGGCCGGTGCGCGCGGCGCGGGCCAAGGGTCCCCTGCCCCGGAATGACCCGCGCCCCTCCCCCAGGCCTGCTGGAGCTCTCGCCGGTGGAGCGCGGTGTGGTGAGCATCTTTGGCGTGGCCAGTCGGTTCTTCGTGGCCATGAGCAGCAAGGGCAAGCTGTACGGCTCGGTAAGTACCGCGCGGGACGGCCGAGCCCCGGCTGGGGGGCGCGGGCGGGATCCTGAACCCCTCCAGGTGGAGGGGACTGCGGGGCTGGGCCACCTGGCCCTAGAGCAGCGCCTGAGACCACAGGGTCAGCTTAGACCGGGCGCGCCGCCCCGAGACAAACAACGAAGTTTGTCCCATCCTGGAGTGGGGGCCCCTTAGTCCGCCAAAGGGAGCCCTTCCCTGAGCCCCTGCGGCGTGTCCCAGCCACAGGTCAGCTGCCTTTAAGGTGGACACCGCTTGACTGCCAGGTGCCAGGCAGGTGGCTGGAGCACCAGCTGCTGTGGGCTTGGCCACATCCCTCTTCTCACCCTGGGACGGTCTTGGCACCTGACCTGTCAGCCCCCAGCGGGGCTGGGACCAAAAGGAGCCCCCGACCACTGGCCTCCAGGGTCACTTGGCCTGGAGGAAGGCCAGGCTGAGACCGTGCCACCTCCCCCCTCTCTCCCCTGCCCAGCCTTTCTTCACTGAAGAGTGCAAGTTCAAGGAGATACTTCTCCCCAACAACTACAACGCCTACGAGTGCTACCGGTACCCCGGCATGTTCATCGCCCTGAGCAAGAAAGGGAAGACCAAGAAGGGGAACCGAGTGTCCCCCACCATGAAGGTCACCCACTTCCTCCCCAGGCTGTGACCCTCGGAGCGGGGACGCTCTGGGCGCCCTTTGGATGGACAGTTTCATGCGGGGAGTTAGCTGTAAGATATTTAAGTTAATTATTTAAAAATATGTATATATTGCCGCCAAATTATTTATGGTTCTGTGGGTGTGTGTTTTGTATTTTTCTGAGAAACAAATCGAAACAAACAAACAAACAAACAAACAAAAAACAACAAAAAAAGAAAAATCCTGATTTTTTTTTTTTTTTTCTTCTGGGTAAATCGATGGGGAGAGCCTTCCGGTGGATTTATTTAACTTATCAGGACATTGTCACCAATGTGCTGCTGCTCTTCTGTGCTTTAAAAACCAGGGACATGGGACTGCGACAGCAGCCTGCTTTGCCCGCGGCCCGGCCCAGTAGTTTGTTGGGGGGTGGGGGCTTCTCTGTGTCTGGAAAGGCCTTCTCGGGGCTCTCGAAGCCAGCTCAGGACGCTCCCAGTCGCTCCCCTCCAAGCACCCTCCGGCGCCCACTCCCTCCATGCCCTGTTGCTATTAATTGGGGCGGATCGGTTTACTTCGGCCACTGAGCCCTCCGCTGCCACTCCGCTTTTAGATCTGCCGAGACTGACCTTTGAACTCTGCTGTAGTCAATCTTCCTCCATCCACCAGATGGGAGAGACCTTTAGACAACTTTATAAACTCCTGTTTTCCTTTTTTGGATCAGCCACAGCCGTATTTCTTGTGGCCACGGTGGAGGTGTGGGGGTGGGGAGCAGGCAAAAAAAAAAAAAGCTACTTTGTCAGCCTGATGAAAATGCGTCAATATCCCAGTGCGAGGCTATTATTGGACATGGACGAGGCGGGTGTGTTGACAGCCACCACCTGAACGCTAGTGATGAGATACAACGTCTGATAGCAGATGAATCTGATGTAATAGATCAGAAACATAGTTCAAAGCTCACTTCCCTGGGAAGCTCTGGGCTAGTCCTGGCTACGAATTTTAGGTCAAACGGCCTTGTCATTGCACAAAAACACTTAACGCAGAGCGTGTGTGTGCACAGGACGATGCTGCTTCTCTCCGTTGCATTCCCCGATTAAGTGGATTTCACGTCTACCTCGAACGCCTTTGAACCGCTCACTCATCTGGCAAAACCTGCAGAAAGCCAGGGCTGGAGCAAGCAGGAGTTTGCCATCCCAAGTGGGAATTTTTTTTTTCTTTGCCATATGTAGCCCAAAAAGGATTGCAGATAGCGTCGGTGCGTCCCTTTTCGAACCTTGTCACGTTTGAGCTATCTTTACCCCGCGATTTACTTTTAGTAAGGATAATCATGGTGAAAATATTTGCAGACAGCTGTTAGAGAGCGCTATATGGTCACCAAGTAACCTTATAGTTTTCTTTATATATTTTACAAATGTAACCCCTGTCGTTGGAGCAAAGATGGGAGCGGCAGGGTCGGGGCCGGGGGGGGGGTTAGTGTTAAAAAAAGGGCCAAGGTGATGGCACACAGTTTCATTTTAATGAATGACTTTTTTTAAAGTTTCTACAAAATGACCTTCGCTTGCTACCAGGAATGGTCCGGATGTCTCGTTTTGCAGGCTCGATGTTTCTGAAACGGTCTCCCAAATTAACTTTATGGGAGTCTCCAGACAGCGAGACTGGAAAATCCTGATTGGAGTTTTTGTCTTTCACATTCCTTTGAAAAACTCTTTGTTCGAATGCTAATCGTCTTATTTTAAATGCTGTGCTTCCACGGAGGCCTGGGAGGAGGAAGCCACTTGCAAAAAAATGCCACCAGACGGGACCCCTCATCTCAAACTGCTGTTCGTGTGCGTTGCACTGTCATGAAACGCTCTGGTTTTTTTTGTTGCTGTTTGTGTATTTTTTGTTTTTGTTTTTGTTTTTTTACTTTTTATTTTTTACGTGACCTAAACACTAGGAATGTGGAGGAAAGGGAATGATGCTCATTGCAGGGCAGGGACAGGGATGGAATTTCGGCCATTCTGGATTTGATGTAGCCACCTCCTAACAAACGGCGATTGTCTCAGATGTCTTGTCTCAGAGCCCAGTCCCGTTGTCAGGCATTAGGACATCTGAAGCGCAGAATTCGGCCCACCTCTCACATATATACATACATATATATTCGGCGAATCACGTGTGACGCCGATGGAGATGCAATCGGACCTTTGGGGTGCTGTCGCGCGTTTCCATGGCGGTGACGGGGGCTTGAGGTTCCTACAGCTCCCGCTGTTCCCCGGACTCGAGTAAGACCCGGATTCATACAGGTGCCCACCCGTATTGTGATGTATGTGCTGTGCACACTGAGATGCCCCAATAAATGGAAGACGTTTGTCATGTAAAAGAGAACCCCGCTGGACCGGATGGAAGTAACTCGGGAGAAGGTATCGAGAATGATTAAAACTTGCCTTGAAATGCCAAGATGGGGCTCCCTCGCCCTTGTCTCCCAGTGTCTATTTGAGGCCTTGAGCCCCCCATGTGGCTGGGGGTGGGAATGGAGGTGTGGGGGTGGGGGAGATGGATTTTAGCCAGCTGTGTCCACACAAATGGGGCCTTGAAGACAGGAGCCTGGGTGTGTGTGTGTGAGTGTGTGTGTGTGTGTGACAGAGTTTTGCAGTGACTCTGAACCCTGCAATTTATCCTCACGCTTACGGTGGCGGGGTCCACGCCATTCCCACACGGGAACAGACCAGACCTCAGCCCCTCGCCTTGGCCCGGGCCCTCTAAAGCAGTTCGTGCTTTCGTGGCGGTGAGGAGCCACGTCCCCAGAGCTGGTCACCAGAAGAGCGACTTGAGCGTCGTGTTCCAACTTTTGAGTGAATAGCTCCCTCCAGGGAATCTTGAAATCGATATGTGATGAACTCCAATGAGTCTTCTGGAAAAGGGAGAAGGAATAAAATCGTAGAGAAGAAAGGAATTCAGAGTGTGTCCCATCACAGTAAAAGTAGGGATTGTCCTTGACTGTTGTGTATTCTATGTATATAACTAGTCTCTGTTGGGTGGGCTCTAGGTGTGTTTATCAGTGTGGATCGCAATTAAATCAAGCGTCGACCTCAGGGGCCTAGACCCTGCGTCTCCCCTCCCTCCACAAAGGATATCCAATCACTCGAAGACCTAAACAGCCATTCAGGGCTTTGGGGTCCTAACTGTACCTATTTTGCTCTCCAAGACATCAATCACTATCTCCCCTTCTTTTTGACACCCAGGGTCTAGGTATGACAAATATATGGGCGGTGTGATGGGTTCAACTGTCTGCCCCCAACAAGATGGGGTTCTAAGGCCCAGGACCTGGAATATGGTTTCTTTGGAAACAGGGCCTTGTCCAGAGGTAACTGGTTTAAGATGAGGTCTTCAGGGCGGGCTCTAATTCTCTGTGACTGGTGTCCTTACAAAAGGAAGGTCACAGGAGGAGGCAGACCAGGGAGAAGGCCATGGAATGGGGCGCAGTCGGTACAGGCCAAGGAATGCCAAAGGAGGCCCCTGGGGGCAGGCTGGACCGGACCCTCCCGCACAGCCTCTGCTGTCCCCTGGGGTCTCCAGCCCTGGCCAAACAATGGCCTCATCTAGCTTATGGAGTGAAGAACCTTCCGGCCTCCAGCGTAGACAGACGCTGGGTTTAAAGAGAACCGAGTCACCCATTCGCTTAACACATATATGTTGCGTGCCTACTGTGTGCCAGGCACACTAAGAGCTCAGGATCCTCAAGCGTCAGGGAAATGACAATCCCTGCCCGGCCGGGGCTTTCATTATGATGACAGAGGTGCCACGCGGAGGACATCTCATCTGGCAAGAGGGACGGCGCTGGCGGTTTGGGGAGAAGGAAACAGGGCAGGGAGGTCCCAGCCCCGTCCCCTAACCTCACAGGGAAGGTGACATTGGAGTAAAGACTGGAAGGTGCCGAGGGGGGAAGCCAAGTGGGGGGGAACAGCATTCCCAGCACAGGGAACAGCCAGTGCAAAGGCGCCGAGCTGGGAGCCGGCCTGTCCCCTGCCCCCATTTAGGGGGCCAGCAGGGCTGGCATCCTAGGATCGAGGAGGCAAGGTCGGCGAAGGCTAACCCAGGGCACATCTCGAAGCCCTGGCGGCCGAGCAGAGAAGGACCACTGCTGGAGGGGGTGTCGGTTAGGGTCGGCGTGGCAGCAGCAGTGCCCACGGCACCTGCTTCTCTGTTCTCTCTCTCTATCCCACTGCTCTCCTTAGTACCCGAGGGCACAGCCCCAGCCTCACTGCCTCCCAGCCGGGTGACCTTGGACAAACCAGGTGACTTCTCAGTGCCTGCAGCCCCTCAGGGTCCCCGCCTCATGGGCCCGGTGTGAGGATTGAGGAGATGATGGGTGTCAAGGGCTCGGCTCAGCAAACAAGAACCATCCTCTATTGTTATTGTTATTCTCCTAAGAGACTTAATTATAGTCTTAATGTCTCAATCTCTGTGCTGATGGGACCTCCACCTTCCCCGGGCTGGCCCTCCTTGGGTGTGGCCGGCTCCTCTGAGGGCAGGGTCCCCGGTTGGGAAGGCCACTCCTGTTTTGTGACACTCGGGGGATCACCCCTCCCCCCGCACCGGTCCCCCGGGGTCTGGTCTGAAACGGGACAGTCCAGGGCTCCGAGCTGAGTCTTTCTTCAGTGCTGGTCATTTGTACCTTGTTCTTGTGTCGTAACCAGAATCCTAAATTCTTCTGGAAGAAAGAGTGGGGGGAGGGAGGGGCGTCCTCGCTGGGCCTTGTCCGGGGGTGGGGGGGAGGTCGGGGACCGAGGCCTGCACGGGAAGCACTGGGAAGGGAACCGGGCGGCCGCAGGACACCGAGGGCCTCGGACACCCTTGCCTGGCTGGCACTGCGGTGTCATTTCGTGCCTCCCCTCGCTGAAAGCGCCCCCTCAAATTCCCACCATCCCCATCACAAAACAGGACTTCAGACAGGACCAGGCGGGTGATGTGTCTGCTTCTCGTGGCATCAAAGGACTCAGCTGTCAGGTAGGCTCGTGGGGAGCCCTAATCCTTACATGGCAACCCCGGCTTCACAGGGGGAGAGCTCCGAGAGGCCCAAGGCTTCGTAAGGCCCGGCCTGGAAAGTTCCAGAACGTGACTTTCGCCATCGGTCACACGAACCCCAGAGCAGCCCAGAGTCCAGAGGCCCTGTGTGCTCGGCCCACGCCCTCTCCGCCCCATGCCCCCGTCTCTGCGTCCCCGTCTCGTCCCTGCTCCTGTCACACCGTCTACTCAGCCACAGGGCCTTTGCATACACTGTCCTCCTAGCCTGGGATGGTCTTCCCTCACCCCAAGCTCTTCATCCAGGCGTATGGGCGTCCAGCGACCACAAAGCAGCTGGCTCGAAACAACAAAAGTTTATTATCTCTAGTCTGGACAGCAGCCTGAAATCCCGCTGTGGCAGGGCCGTGCTCCCTACGGAGGCCCCAGGGGGAGGGTCCCTCCTGCCTCTTCCAGCTTCCGGGAGGTTCCGGGTGCTCCCCTGCAGCCTCTGCCTCGTGCTCACACGCCTTCTCCTCTCCTCTGTCAGATGCCTCTCCCCTAGGAAGACCAGTCACCAGGTGGAGGGCCCCCTCGAAGCCAGTGTGGCCCCATCCTCACCAGCTCCATCTGCAAAAGACCCTGCTTTTGATGAGGTCACGTTCGCAAGTCCTGGGTGGACTTGAACTTGGCGGGGGAGGCAATAATAGTAAACCCAGGTTATCAGCTGATTCGAATGTGTTACGGTGATCACCGCCCAGAGGTCCTTTGCTCTACTACAGGACCCGTCAGAGGTTTGGACGGTAAAGGGCCTGGCGTGTAGCAGGTGGTCGGTCTCGCGGCTTGGCGGGTACACTGCCTTCCCCACGCCGCCCCGCCCTGCCCATCACAGCCGCCCCCCCCGACCCCCGTAACTTCATCAGGTTCCCCAGAAGCCAGTCACATGATGCGGATTCCTGAGCAAGGGGCTTCTCAAGGGGGAGGGGCTCCCGGAAAACCCCGGAACACCCCGAAGTTTCGAAAGAAGGGAGGCCGGGGCGGGCCAGGGAAAGAGAGAAACTAGGACTTGACCCCAGAGAAATCTGGCCCGGCCTGGCCCCCACGGGGTGCCCTGGGCGACACGGGCAGCAGGGGGGAGGCAGGACGGCTGGGGGGAGGGGCGTGGGGAGCCTGGGGTGGGAGGTGCCCACGCCCGCTGTCGGTTTTGACCAATGAGACTGAACCTCGCCAAGTCCCGTTCCTTCCCCCGCGAGATGGAGATTATGGATGTCACTGAGCCCTTCTCCCCGCCTGTGGGGACAACAGAGAGACAAGGACATCCGGGGCCTGTCAGGGCCACTACCCACCTGCAGGGGACCCGTCTCTGGCTCTGGGCCCCACCTTCGTGTAACCCCATGTCACCACCAGACTCCTCTTCCCGTGACATTGTTGTGTCCACCCATCCCTTTGTCATTTAAATCATTTTGTTTCAAAACTTTAGAGCACCAACTCAGTGGAAAAACATGTGGCTTTCTCTGCATCGAAGGTGACCTGGGAAAAGATACACAAAATAATGCTAAAGAAAAACCAATCCTTACACGATACAGTTTCCCATCAATGCTCTGAGCCTGAAGCTTTCTCTCTCTTTCTTTTGAGATGCGCAAGTGATAGACACGGGTTGAGAACATACATACGATCACCAAGCGGAAACAGTATCCTGCTGATTTCTCCCGGGGAGACCCCCGCCCCCGATGACCCAAGGCCACCCTGGGCCCACCTCAGATCACCTCTCCTGTCGGGGGTCAGGCGGGACACTGGGCACTTGGCTGACGCCCTGTGAAGACACAGAAAGAGTGGAAGCCGCAGAGATACGGCTGATGGGGTTGGGGGGTGGGGCAGGCCCCCCGAGCACCGTCTCGCGAGGCCCAGCTGGCCCGTGTCCCTCCGTGCAGGTCACCAGCCTCTTGGGTAAAAGGGTAGACAACTCTCCGTGAGGCTGAAAAATTGGCTGTGACTTCTTTGACGCCCCCGCCTCCCGCTGAGACATCTCCGTCCCCTCCCGTCCAGACTGGACGGGCTCCTGACCGCTCCCGGCCGTGGCCGTGGCGCTGCGCCCTCCGGGGCTGGACGCCGAAAGCCGGTGCTGCTCCTGGTTCCCTGTACCCCTGGCGCTCGCAGCCCTGGGCCACCCCAAGGGAAGCCCGGCCACCCGGGCCACCATGCTGGGCAGGAGCCCAAGTCGCACGAGGAGGCCACGTGCTCCTGCTCGCCAGCCACGGAGCCCACCAGGGCTAGAGTTCACGCCAGGCCAGGCCTGGCACCAGGCGTGTGGAGAAGCCTCCGGGTGGTGCCAGCCCCCAGCCGCTCCAGTCTCCTAAGCTGCGGCTCCAGACGCCGTGGGACAGAGACAGACAAGCCGTCCTGTGCTCGTCCGAGTTCCCAGTAAAATGGTCGTTGCCTGTGTCTCTGAGTTTGCGGGGGACTTGGAGATAACGGGAGCCGGGGGCTGACGGAGAGGCAGGGACGATGGGGTGACGCCCACACCCAGCTCTCTCTGTAGCTCATTGGCTCCCCGGGACTACGGGGCACCCAAGGCAGGCCAGCCGGCTGGCATGGTGCTTCCTGGATGTTGGGGAACGGTGGAGAATAAGGCTCGCTCGCCTCAGAGGCTTCTGGAAGAGTCCAGGATTGCTCCGTGCCCTGAGGGGACTCCAGCATTAAGGGCAGTTCCTCGACTGAGCTCTGAGGGCCAGGACAGGGCCACACGAGGGGCTGAGCTGTCCCCGGCCTCCTCGGAAACGGGCAAGGGGCTGCCACTTGTACCTGGGGCCCCGGAGCTGGAGGTCTCCCCCGCCCGGGACGGTCGCCCTCTTCCCATCCACACTGGGGCAGGGGCTGCTGGGCCCTGCACGGCCCCCGTCACCCTGCACTGTTCAGCCAGAGCAGGGAGGTGCTCAGGAGGGACAAACTCACAAGCAGGTTAAAAAAAAAAAAGAGAGAGAGAGAGAAAGAAAAATGACGATTTGTCCAAGGGGGTCTCAGTCGCCTGGGAGGACGACGCTGCCAGCGAGTGACGGAGACGCGGACGGAGACGCTGGCCAAGGACCCAGGAGGACGTTTCTGCCAGAGACGGGCTGAAAGCTCGCAAATCGATTCGTTCTGAACGTGAGGTTCAAGCATCTGATAGTGGAATTATTATTTTTTTTAAAGGACAGTGTCTAAATCTGAGATCCACAAGCCCCTCCGGCAGAAAGGGCCCCCAGCGTCCCCTGCCTTGCTTCCGTCCCGCCCCTGGGCCTTGGTGCTGCCCCCGCTCGACCTGGGGTGGCCGACACCGCTGCCCCCCGTCTGCTCAGGGACCCCAGCTCCCACAGAGCACGCCGGGTAAGGCCTCCTCCCAGTGCCTCTCTCCCCGGGGGCACCCGCATTGTCTGAGACGACCGTATTCGTTCATTCTGGCCCATGTTTGCAATCCGTCTGCCTCAGCAGGGAGCTCCTGGGGCAGGGCTGTCCCCCAGGCGGGGGGGTGGCGTACACGCAGGGGCCCCTCGGCGTGTGCTTGCCGAATGACTGAACGAGCAAACGCGTGGCATTTGAACTTCTGGTGATCGTGGACTGGAGCGTTTCACGTGTGGTCAAGTTCACGTGTGGGACGGAAGAGCCTACTCTAAGGGGGTTTGGACCGCGCTGCAAACCCATGCTACGATTACTCGCTTGGGCCAGTTGTCCCCCCGTTCCACGGCAGACGGGTGCGTCTGGGGGAGCTGTGGGAGGCGCGCTGGCGGGCGGGCGGAGGAGGGACGGGGGGTTCGCTGTGCCACCTGCTCATCATCCAGGGCCACCCAGCGCTACGCCCGTGGCGTGTGGGCAGCTCAGCCGTTTCCCAAGCCGGCAGGTGTCTGCGGCCCACGGCGAAACCGGACGGAGCCCCCCAGGCCAGCAGAGACACAGAGGACGTGAGCGGGAGGCTTCTGTCAACCAGCGCAAGCGCCGGGCTCTCGAGAAAGGGTAAGCCCCCGGGGTCCTCGCTTCCCCGGAACACGCTCGTGCGGGGCCTGTGCCTCTGGCCACGGAGAAAGCTTCATAAATCCCCCACCTCCTCCCATTATAATGTGATGGGACAATAAAGAAACGACGTGAAGATGAATTTTAAAATGCCCACTACTTGGAAAGTTAGAACAGACCGGTCGATTGCTGGAAAAGTGACAGACTCTTCCCGTTATCACAGCGGGCTCCCTTAGAAGGCGACTTTGCAGTGGTCCCCGGAGGGGGTGGGCTCGGCCCCACTCCCTGGCTCCGCTCGGCCACGTGACTCGCCGTGGTCTGCGGGCGGAGGCTCGTGGGTCGGCCGGAGCTGGCTTCTCCTCACCGAGAATCCGAGCCCAGCCTCTCTGTGGACGGGATGTGTGGCCCTGGTTACGCGTCCCCTCTCCTAACACTCCTCAGAGCGAGGCCACCGCCAGCCATCATCGCTGCGAAGACACTCGCAGGTCCCAGGCTGGGAGGGAAGCGCCGTGAGTCCATCTGTCCGGCCAGCTCCGGCCCCCAGACACTCCTGGGGTGGGCAGGTGGTCTCTCTCTCTCTCCCCCTCGTCTGCGTCCCCAGACACACTCTCACTCCTCAGGGAGGCCCCGGCCTCTTCGCAGCTCCTTGACACCAGCCGGGGCGTTTGGGGGTTTGAGAGAGAGGAGCAAACACAGCCTGGGGACGGCCCCAGAACCGGCCAAGCCCCCTGGCCCTTTGAAACCTGCAGTAGGGCCTGATTTGTACTTCAGAGCTAATGTGATTAGGGCACGTTTGTCGCCAGCATATGTTAATGGCCCAGTCAGCCCCCGCCCCGCCACCCATCCCCTTCCCAGGAGGCCGCCCCAAGCCTCAGAGCTCAGCGTGTTGCTGAGATCCTGGCTTCAGGGTCCCCTGAGGAGCCCTGCAGCCCCTGCGAGGTGGCCGCTGTGGTCACCTCATTTCACAGGTGAAGGAAGTCAGGCTAAGGGCAAGTTACGGGCCCAAGTTGGCCTGACCTGGCTGCTGCGCGGGGTGGGGACCCCCTCAATCCCCAGATCCCCTTAACCCTGGACTCCCCTTAGGCCCCTTCTCCCAGTTAGAGAGGCTCAGGGGACAGCCCAGGAAAGATGAGGGGTTCACAGGTATTCGACATCCGTGTGTCACAGGGCCGAGAGCTCCCCGGAGGCCCTGCTAGAGGGTCCTTCCTGCCTCTTCCGGCTTCTGGGGGCTCGGGGTGTTCCTGAGCTGTGGCCGTGTCCCTCTGACCTCTGCCACCAGGGTCCCCTGGTCTTCCGTGTTCTGTCTGTGTTTCTGTTCTGAGGACACCTGTCATTACAGTTAGAACCCATTCTAAATCTCAGATGGTCGCATGCCAGCATCCTTGCCTTGATGACATCTGTCTGCAAAGACGCCTCTCCCAGGTGAGGTCACAGGTCCCGGGGCCCGGGGGTTAGGATGTGGACAGATCTTTGCGTGGTGGGGGTGGGGGTGGCGTTATACCCATCACACCTCGGCCAGCCTGGCTGGGCTGCGGGCCAGCCTCCTGGGATCTGGACGGGAGAGAGATCGGGCTCGCCTGGCTGACCCCTTCCAATGCCGCCGCCCGGCCACGGCTGGCAGAAGGGGCAGGCCCGGGAGCGGGTGGCCTGTGCCCGTAGAGCAGAGGTAGACTCTGGAGGGAGGCAGGTCCTGCTCAGCACTGTCCCCCAGCCCCCAGTGGCCTCACCACCTCCCCAGCCAGCTCCCCTTGTCCCCCCTTGTCCCTTGTCCTCTGCCTGGACCATGTCAAACCAAGTGGCCCCCGGGCCTTTGCACGTGCTCCCTCGGCCTGCAATGTTCTTGCTCCAGACCTTCACGGGCTGGCTCCCCACCGGACCCAGGAAATGCTCCCTCCCACAGCTGGGACCTGGGACGTCCCAGCCCCTGTTACCAGCCCGTTCATCAAGTTCGTATCCACTGTGTGTCCCCACGCTCTGAGCCCGCTGAGTGCAGGTCCCGTCCGTCTCGTCGGTTTCCGTCGCCCCTGCCTCCCCCGCACGCGGAAGAGCATACAGCGTGTGCAGCGGGGACAGGACGAGGTTTGCTGAGTGACGGGCTGAGCACAGAGGCCTGGGGGAGGGGGGCTTAAGCTGAGGCTCACCCCAGCCCTGAGGTCTGTCCCCAGGCAGCTTCCTGAGAGGGCCCCACCTTTCCGATCCTTCCTGTCCGCTCTGGGGGTCCTGGGGATATTTGGGGACCTCAGGATCCTGGCTCCCTGCAGGCTCCTTCCAGGCAGACCCCCGGGAGGGGCCGGCCACCTCCACATCTGCAGACAGGATGGGACAGGATGGGCCGGGCTACTTGCTAGAATCTGTGGTGCCAACTGACTTGGAGCCTTTTGGTGAGAAATGTGCATTTTTTTGTGGGCAAAATGGCTTCAGGAAATCTCCACCGATTCATGTGCAAATGAATCGGGGTCCCCAGCAGCTGTGGCTTTGACAAGCTGGGGTAGGTGGGAGTGAGAGGCCAGGAGCCAAGGCCAGGAGCCAAGGCCAGGCTGACGCAGAAGCTGGAGAGTCCAGAGGGTCCCCCGTGGGGCCCTCGCCCCGCTGGGGGTGGGGGTGAGGCTGCCACAAGGTCCCTGCCACACCAGACCTGGGTGCACGCTGGCTCCAGGCAGGGGCCTTGTGCAAAGAGAGCAGGGAGTCGGGATGTCGGCCCGTCAGCCCACGGCCCCGGCCTTAATTTCCTCGTCTGTGAAATGGGATTCAGCATCTTCTTCTTTCTGGTTTTGAAAAAGTCTTAGGATTCCAGGACGGCCATCTCTTACACGGTACAGAATCCTTCCCCCTCATCCCTTGAATGCTCCCAGGGACGGGGGGCTCACTCTCGAGGCCACCTGGGCTGCTTTCATTGGAGAGAGCATGGCTGGATGCGCTGCTGCCCTCTCTGGCTCTTGGCACGTGCCCTCTGGGGACGCCCACGGGCTCACGGGCCGTCGTCACCTCTGGGACTGTCGAATGAAATGAGGACGCCCAGCTAAATCTGAGTTTCAGATGGACCAATAACCTTTTAGGGTAAGCCTACCCCAAAGATTATATGGGACATATTTATGCTGCTTGCGGGGTGATCTGCTAGCAAATTATTTCCTATTTCCCTGAAATTCACATTTCCCTGGCGCCCCGTTTTCACGTGCTGTGTCTGACGCCCTAATTCCCAGCTGTCTTTTTTGGGGGACCTCTTTGGTGCCCTTTTCCCAGGGCTGGTCTCACGGAGGAACTGTCACTCTCGAGGCCAGGACAGGAGGGACGAGGTCCAGCCCTAGCTTCGGGATCGGCCAACTCACGGGGACCCCATACACCTGGGGGTGGCTCACTGTCCCACTGGACAAATGTGTTTCTCAAGGACTGTGCTGAGCGTCCCGTGGGACCTCAGATGCCGGCTGCTGGGGGTACAGCACAGTATCCCGAGGGTTCACCTTCCTCTCTCTGACCCTCCTCTCTCTCCGGGAACCCCCTGCACAGCCCTCTCATCTCCTGGAGTCGTGTCTCTGGCTGGACCACCACCCCCCAAACCTTGGTGCGGGGGACAAGCCAACGGGTCCCCCACTGTGCCGTCCTGCCTGCCCCGGGGTGTTTGGGGGTCTGGGTCCAGCCCAGAATCTCTGTTTCCATCCCTGGGGACCTCACGGGCTCACGACTCTGATCAAAGCACCCCACAGCCGCCTCTGGGAGCGTAACCCATCCCGGGCGTCCTCGTCCTCGTCCTCATTCTCGGGGCGCCCGTCCGTTCTTGGCTCGGAGGGGCTACGTGGCACTCGAGATCGTGCCCGTGTCTCCTGCAGCCCGTGACGTGCCGGGAACCGTTCCAGTGAAGGAACGAACGTCCTGGTCCACGGAGCTTACGTCCCGGCTGCGGGGACAGGCAAGGAACAAGACGGACGAAACGCCACCGCCTCCGACCCAGGAGGCAGGAGGGGTAAGTGGAGGAGGGGGCGGGAGGGGCCCAGGCCAGGCCGCCGTGTGCGGGGTCGGGGAGGGGGCAGCAAGTTTATCCACGTGGTCAGCAAGAGAGCGGCCTTCGCGCAGGGAGACCAGGTGAGGGTGAGCCGGGCGGAGGGCAGCACTGGGCTGTAGGCCAGGAGGCTGGACTGCGAGAGGGAGGAGGCCGCTGGCTGCAGGGGTCAGGGGTCAGGGGTCAGGGAGGGCCAGGTGAGGGGAGCAAGAGAGGGAGGCAGAGGACCTGACTTCTACTTGGCGTGAAATCGGAGCCACGGGGCAGTTTTGGGGGGCAGTTTGGGGAGGTTTGGGGAGCCCGCGGGGTGCGCTCTACCAGAGACTCGCACTCTCCGTGGGGCTGAGCACAGAGCATCCTGGGATGAGAAGCAGAGGCCGTGAAGCTCCTGGCATCGCCCGGGCAGCAGAAGGGGGCCTGGGACCACGGGGAGCACACGGGGGGCAGGCGGGGTGAGGAGAGAAGGGCGGGCGGAGCAGGGAGCCTCCCCGTCCACGCCCTCGATGACCGCTGGCCCTTCAGATAGCAACCACACGCATTTGCTTTTCTCCTTTCCAGCGAATGATTTATTTTCCGGGTTATAAAATGCACCCACCACACTTGCTCATGAGCTCACAGACCCGAAGAAAGAACGCGAGGAATTTCCCAGCAAGACGGGGGCCGGTCTCACCCCCCTCCCCACAGCCAGGCATCTCTGCCCAGCCCCCTCACCCCTGCCAGGCCCTGCGCCCAGAGGCCCCAAGCCAGTGGCAGCCCTGTGGGGCCCCTCAGGCCCTGTGGGAGCAGATTCCAGGCCCAAGGACCCACCCTCGCCCTCGGCCACCGCGTCCCGGAAAGGTCGGTCCCCTTGCCCGGCTGGCCGTGGGCTGGCCGCGAGCAGGCAGGGGGCAGCGTGGATTTCCAGGGGCTGCGGAGTGCCCAGGGCCCAGCTGAACAAGACCCAGCGGGAGGAGAGAGAAGGCAGCGGGCGGAGGAGTCCGGGGAGGGGTGTCGGCTGCCGCTGTGCGTCCCCGACGATCACTTAATCCCCCTGTCCCGTATCCCATCCAGCTGCAGAACAGCACTGAGGAAGCCAGGCGCGGGGAGCCTCCGTTAAGCCGGGCTTGCAACGGCCTCCAACACATGAAAGTGTCTATTGAAGAACAAAGCGTTGTCTCCAGTGACACTCTCCGTCCGTCCCTGGCGGGAGTGGGAAGCCCTGGGAGGGGAAGGGCTGGCGGCCAAGGTTGTCTGGCTCCCGCTCCGAGATGAGCCTAGGCCCCGTGGCCGCTTGGCTGAGTCTGGGCGGGGGCTCTCGGCTGCAGGCCCCTGAGGCCACCCTTCTCCTGTCCCCTTGCTGTCCCCTCACTGAGCGACACTCCGGGCCCGGTGGCCGTCCTCAGGGCAGAGTGAGGGGACATAATGGAGCAGATGCTGCCGGACGCCGGCTTTAGATGGCATTCAAGACTCCGGCCCTCTGTCCCCGAATAAGGCCACCACCACACCTTTGACTCCCTGGCCCCCTCCTCTCCTCTCTCCTAATTTCTGCTCGTCCTGCGGAGCCCACCTCCAGAGACACTGAAGGTGTCACATTTGTGCTGGACAGGATGTGGAACGGGGCCATCTTAGTGGGCAGGTCCTCAATAAGCTAACCAGAGTGACCATGTGACCTGGCAATTCCAATCCCGGGTACATGCCCCAAACAGCTGAAAATACACGTCCACACGACGCCTTGTACCCAGATGTCCATCTAACGCTGTCTACAGTAATCAGAGGACAGAAGCGACCCCAAAGCCCGAACGGTGAACGGATGGACACAAGGCGGTCCACCCCCCACAACGAAATATTACTCAGCCAGGAAAAAGAACGGAGCCCTGACACGCACTTCGACGCGGACGGGCGTAAGGACGTTCTGCCTCACGCACGCGACCAGACAAAAGGCGGCACGGCCACTGGTCCCATCGAGAGGCAAATCCTCAGACGCAGAGAGCAGACGGGCGGTGGCCAGAGCCCGGGGGAGCCAAGGAGCGGCTGCCGAGGGGGTTGCTGATTTCTCGGGGGTGGAGGAGACGACCTGGAATGAAAGAGAGGCGATGTTCGCACACGGTGGGCCCTGCGCCACCCGTGTTTTCCATAGAAAGAGAAATCGTTACGCTCAAAAAAACAAACAAAAATTAAAAACACCTCCTCAGCGGGCACCAGAGGGGACGATTCGGTGATGCCGAGTTCGTGGTCCGTGCCGTGGCGCGCGCTGCAGAGAGAGGCCCCGAGGTGTCCTGTGGAACACGCAGGTTTGGAGCGGGGTGCTAGGGGGGAACACAGCCGCGTGTGATCACGCACAGAGGTCGGGAAGGTGGACGCCTCCACAGGCGCTGGGGGGCTTCCGTGCGTGCGTGTCCGTGGGTGCACAGTTGTTTCTAGAACGTCCACCGCGAACAAACATTCGTGACCTGAAAACATTTCGGAGGTGGGAAAAGTAAAGAGATAGCGTCAAGACTTCTGTAAATAGTTAGTTCCTCCGGCCCATCCCGGGGTACGGAGGTGTGGGGGGAGCGTCGGCACGTGCCAGCCCTCTGCCCAGTCCCTGGGGGCAGCTGGCGAGGACAGAGCGATCAGGGAAGCCCCCTGCCCAGTCCAGGTGGCCTGTGTGTCTCCCGGCCACTGTCCCTTCCTGCCAAGCCGGGCCGGAAGCAGAGGAGGGGTTTGGGAGAATAGAGGGAAAGGGAGGTTTTCCAGGCCCAGAGAAGACCAATGAATTTCCTCTGGGGGCCAGTGGTCAGGCATTCATTCATCTATCCATTCATTCATTCATTCATTCATTCATTCATTCATGCCTCCGTTGGAGCTAACACTTGCCGAGTGCCTGCTCAGGAGGCGTTTTGAGGAGAGGACGCAGGAAGGGAAGGGGGGCGTCGGGCACGCTGCCTGCCGCCCTTCGCTCCAGCCTGCCAACGCCCGGCAGAGTTCTGACCTCCTCGGTGGCAGCAGAGCACCAGGCTGCCCACCTGGCTGCATCACCTCAGAGGGGGAGCCCTAGGCCTTTCCAAACCAGCCACGCCCCGTTCCCCAAACAGCTTGGAGAACACCCCCAGGCCCACCGGCACCCTTGCAGGGGACCTGACCCTAATCGGGGTAAGCCGACAAGCGACGAGGCCCTCCTGTGTGCCAGGCTCCGGGCTTGGTGCTGGGGCTTCGCGTGAGAGTCGTACCCCGACCCTGCTGGGAGTTCCCGCCTTGGTGGCATTTTCTGGGGAAACCGTCTGAGAAACGGTCCTCACAGGTCATCTGCAGAAAACTCGAGTCACACTCCAGCCCCTAACCGCCCGTGGGGCCCAGCACAGAAGGAGAGCCACACTGCCCTGTCAAGATTCAAGCTCTTTTGACCCCAGGCCTTGGCACTGCCCCTAATGCTTGCTGCTCGATATGCATTTGCTGGATGCATGCGTGACCAGGAAAACGGGGGTTGCTGACCCCCCACATACTGCCCAGGCCCCTGAAGCAGGCAGACTCTGGTCGGTCTCGACTACAGGTATTATTTTTTTTAAACTGTTTGAGAATCTGTCAAGATCCCTGGGCTCAGCCCTCATCCTGAATTAACGAGGCGACACTGCTTCTTTGGTGTTGAGATTCTCTGAAGTTCGACTCGGGCGGTGGCGGGGGGGAGAAAACCAAAAAAGACACACCCCACCCCTTACCGCCCCCCCTCAGCACACACCCCACCCCACCCACCAAAGCAAGGCACAAGAGAAACATCCTAGCGTTTGGGGCGCGTCGAAACCAAAGACAAAAGCAGCGCCCGGTCCCCGTGAGGGCCAGCTGTGCCCGGCGTGTTTGCAGGGCGGTGCGCAGCCCGCCAGATGTCCCCCAGAAGGACTGCCACTTCAAACGGCCCGGCTCAGACCCATTACCTACCTGCGCGCCGTTTGTGTCTTTCAAAGGGGAAGCCAGTTGAACTTTCCCTGTAATCAGTAGCTTCCAACACGCCTTTCATGGACCATTAGGGGAGAGCTCTCCCGATCATTACCAGGCTCTGATGGCCTTGGAGCCCACCTGGAGTGGCCTGCCAGCAGCCACCTGGAGCGTGGGCTCCTGCAGCGCCCGCCCCAGGAGAGCCCAAGACCCTGTCCGGCCACAGCGTGGACGGGGAGGGCTGGGGTGTACGTAGCCTCGCCCACAGGGCCTTAGGCTCTAGTCCTGGGGCAGGAACCTGACCCCCCCACACACACACCTGCCGGCTGGGACCCCCGCGGCAGCTCCCTGAGCCCAGCTGTCTTACAATCATCCGTTTCAAATAATACCAGAGCTCACCTTGCCGACTTGCTGGCAAGTGCCAGCATTTTTATAAACAACAAAACAGCAAATGAATGTGTAGTTGGTTGACTAGTGTCCTGCCCTGCCCCCACCCCTGCCAAATATATGTCTGCCTGGAACCTCAGAACGAGACCTGATTTGGAAGAAGGGTCTCTGCAGATTAAGATGAGGGTCAAGATGAGGTCACCCTGGATTAGGGTGGCCCTAAATCCAGCGACGAGTGTCCTTATAGGGGACAGAAGGGGAGGAGACACAGAAAAGTCCACGTAAAGATGAAGGCAGAGGCTGGAGGGATGTGGCCACGAGCCCAGGAGCCCCTAGAACCCCCAGAGCCCCCAGAAGTGGGAGGGACGAGGAAGGATCCATCTCTAGAACCTTCAGACGGAGCGTGGCCCTGTGATGCTTTGACTTCAGACTCTGCCCTCAGAATGGGGAGAGAATCCATTTCTGTCCTTATAGAGCCTCCAATTTGCAGTGGTTATATGGCAGCCCTGGGGAACAAAAATGCAAGCTGTTGTTCTTATAGCTGCTGTCACTCTAAAAAAATCCTCTGTGTGACCAAAATGTCTCAACAGAAACCCGGCAGTGACCTACCTGTGCAGTGGGCAGAGTGGAGAAGGAGGGAGCAGAGCATAGGGAGAGAGGTTTGGGGCCGACAGATCTAAATTTTAAACTGTGGTTCTGGGTCCCCAGAGCTCCAACAAGTCGTGGGTCCTCTCTGAACCTCAGTCTCCTCATCTGTGAAACGGGGACCGTTATACCCAGCTTCAGGATTCCCGTGATGATGAAACTATGTCAGGATGGGGAGCGTTCTGCGTGTGAGGGCGTCTGTACTAGTTAGTTGTCTATTGTCGCATGGCAAACCACCTCCAAGGTTAGAGGGGGAAACCGCAGTGAACTCTCATTGGCTCACAGTAGGTGTTCATCAGGAGTGTGGGAGAAGTTTTGCTCCGTGTCTCACTTCGAGTTGGAGCCAAGCTGTCAGCTGGGGCTGTGGTCTCATCTGAAGGCTCCCCAGGGGCCGGAGGGTGACCCCACCACCCCGAGGTGTTTCTCTCACATGGCTGTCGGCGTGAGGCCTCAGTTCCCTGCTGCGTGGAGCTCTCCCTAGGGTGTCTTGGGTGTCCTCACAATATGGCTGCCAACCTCCCCCAGACCAAGTGACCTAAGAGAGGACAAGGCAGCAACAAGTCATGCCTTGGAAGTCACACACTGTCACTTCTGCCACTGATCACTCAAGGCAGTGCGCTCTGATGTGGGAGGAGATGATGCAAGGGCAAAAATCTCGTGGAGACCATCTCGGAGGCTGGCTGTACTGTGGTGCGTAAGAAGACCAAGACGTTCTTGGGGATGGCGAAAGGCAGATGCCCACACTAACAGGTGGCTTCATTCTCCAGACGTGCCTTGGGGGTCCAGCCTCCTGGGAGCTGGCAAGCTTCTCTGGCCTCATGCCCAGCAGCTGTGCTACAGTTTTGTTTGTCTGAATCCTCTCCACGTCTTGCTGAGTCTCCCTCATGCAAACATAGGCCCAGCCTTTGCTTCCCCGGCTCGTGGGGTCACAAAGCTCGTTCTTGCAGGATGGCAGCCCACGCGGGACCCCAGCCTAAAGATTAGAGGTGCACCAGGCTCGGGGCTCGGGAGACCCGAGACATCCCAGGGGCAGCAGTGCTCGTCTAATAGCCTTGGACATTCCAGCAGCCCCTCTGGAATGTCCACGTGAGCGTGCCTGTGTGAATCGTTGCATGGGGTGCACCCCACATGCATGTGAAGGTGTGTGCAGGTGCCCGTGTGCACATGTGATTGACACAAATGCAACCGGAATCTGTCCAATCGCGAACATGTCCACGTAGGTGCAAAGCATAGCAAAAAAAGCCACCACGCTTAACATACAACACACCACCAACAGTTGGGTACACCACGTGCCCGCTTCCCCCCACCCCCGCCCCCAGAAGTGACCACAGTCTGGAATTCGGAGGCTAGCTTTTCTCGCTCGTTATTATGTGTGCAAGATTCATCCCCACCCATGGCTAGAAGCTCAAGCCACAGAACCACCTTCCCAGAGCAGACACTCAGGCCCATGCCTCTGCTTCTGGTCTAGCTACTGCTACTCCCAGCAACACCGTCTGTCTGTCTCCGGGGCACGACTTCGTCCAGGTGTCTATACCCAGGGATTGAGTCACCAGGTGGAAGGGTGCGCACACCTTCGCCCGTACCAGGTGACGTCAGATTGTTTTTCCGAATCAGTGGGACGGTGTGAACTCCCATCAGGGTCTCTAAGAGTCTTGAAGGACATACATTCGTGAGGCCTTCTCAGGGGGGCTGATACTTCGGTGGGTAAATCTCACTCTGCTGTTTGCCCGTCGCCCTCCCGTGGGGACAGTGAGTTACGGGGGAGTGTGGGTGCGGGATTGAGGTGGCTCTGGCTGCACATGCTGTGAGCCCTCAAGCAGGTGATGCCACCTCTCTGAGCCTCATTGGAACATGGGGAGGGCTGCTGGGGGCTGAGACCATCAAGGAGCAGTGCTTACTTAGCACAGCTCCGGACTCCCAGGCGGTTATCATCCTCGTGGGTCCTGCAGGCTCCTCTTCACTCATTCACTCGTTCATTCACTCGTTCATTCATTTAGCATTCATTTACTGAGCACCTACTATGAAGGGACACAGAAGTGGACAGACAAATAACAAATAAGGTTTTTAAATGTATACTCTATCGGATGGTGCTACATGCGGGAGGGAAAACGCACGGATCAGGACCCAGCGTGTGTTATACCGCAACTTGCAAAGCGAAACTTCATTTTAGGGTTTCGCGAGATAAAGAACCCACCCCTCCCCCACTTTCAGGCCCCTGGTAAACCATGTGACCCAGGCCTGGCCAATCACTGCATTTTGTTCCTCCAGCCACAGTGATTGGGTCGGAGATGACACGTGACCCAAGCTCAGCCAATCAGGGGGCAACCGGGGCTCGGCACAGCGTTCTCCCGCAGTCCGCTCACCGCCCGTATGGGGAGTGGTCCTGGGGCAGGACCAGGAGATGGGGGGAGAGAAACTAGGGCTTGGGGATACCCTTCGAACTCCCAGAACGAGCCGGACCTGAAGGTAGCCCTCCCTGGCTCCTTCTTGGTTGCACAAAGCAATAAACTCCTTCCATTTTTTTTTTTCCTTGAGCAGTTTGGATTAAGTTTTCTTTCATTTAACGTCTGAATGGGCTCTCACTAATTCCCCCTGGGCCTTGGCCACCAGTGTTGTCTTCTGAAAACTGCTCACGTCTCTCTCCAGCTTCCATCCCTCGCGGGGCCAACTTCTTTGCAGGATGGAGTCAAAATTGCATGGAGCGGGCTCCCAGCCGCCCACGTCCAGCAGCGTCCCCGGACGTGGCTCCTCCCACATCGGAGGCAGGGGGCGATGTACTGTTGGGAAGGTGGGATGCTGGCCCAAAGGCCAAGCCGTCGGCTACCATGCCAACAGGCCCAGCTACCCTGCAGAAAAAACCAGCAGCGAGAGAGAGAGAGAGAGAGAGACAGACAGACAGACAGACAGACAGACAGATGCCTGGGCAGCCCTGAGCTCGTGCAGCCAGCCCAGCAGCGGCACCCCACGTGTGGGTGAAGCCATCTGGCGTGTTCCAGCCCTAGTTGAGCTCTCAGCGGGAGGCACCCACGGAAGAGGCCCGGCCCACCACGTGGAGTGCAAACGAGCCGTTCTGCCCAGCCCTGCCCACACTGCAGGAGGCTGAGCGGCTTGATAGCGGGGGTTCTGAGCCCCTGAGCTCTGGGCTGGCTTGTGATGCAGCGAGAAGTCACCGGAACATCAGCCATCCCGTGAAGACATCCGAAAGTTTGGTCAAGGGATCAAAGACACGGGGATTTTGTCCTGCCCTGGACGCCACCGCTAAGTAGATTTGTCCCCTCCGCATCCCACTGCCAACTTATCTGCCATCCCCCCACCCCCCATTGTCACAAGGCTCCTTTTGGTGGTGCCGGGGCAGGGGGCGGTGAGTGGGAGGAAAGCCACACTCGGGCAAGAAGCTGGACGCTGGCACGTGTCATCTTCAAGGAGGGAAGCCTGACAGAGCCCTTGGCAGGTGCCCGAGCCCGGGGTCCCAGATGGTGGCCTTCCCTTCCCAGACATTCTAACCACAGGAAAAGGAAGTGGTTCTGAGGAAACCCCTGGACAAGCCCCAGGAAGGGCCAGCAGAGCCCTGGGCGGGCTGAGACCGGAGAATTTCTGCCGGAAAGGTCAGCGTCCTCTGCATTCCTCCCCGGCGTGCTCAGCCGCCAGAGCATCTATGAAAGTCCTTATTCTTCTCCTGGCACCGCCTGAAGAGCGGCCGCTGGAGCGGGGACGGGGGGGGGGGGGGGGGAAGGAGGACGCCAGCTTCCCCTTCTTTTCCTCTTCCTGATGGATTTTGGGTGCTTGCATGGAGTCAGACAGGCACCCAGGTCACGGCATCCCGCTTCTGGGGGATGTCTCAGAAGGTGGTGGCTCCCCCAGGGAAGATCTGGGAGAAAGCACAGGGACAGCAGCCCTGATGTCCCCCCCGCCGTGGAGGGGGTGGGGACTGACACCCACATCCTCCAAAGTCACGGCTCCTCCCAGCGCTCAGATGCCCTCTGTGGCTCTCGAAATGTCTGCTCCCTGGGGACCCGCCGCCTCCGAGGTGCAGCCTCTCACGCTCTGCTCCCCAGTTCCCTTGGGAGATGAGACATTTGTGGGAGGCACCGAGATGGTTGGATGCGGCCACCGAGCCACGGGCCTGGGTCCCCTCAGAAGGTGCCTCACGAACACTCCGAGGCTGACAGCACCGGGCCCATGCCCACGGACCCATGGTCCTGTCTCGTGGTGGCGTCAGAGGCCCTGCCCCAGTCCTGTCTTCCGCTTCCTCTCAGGGGTCCCAGGCGGGTCTTCTCACTTCTCCGAGCCTCAGTTTCCTTCCCTGTGGCATGGGCACCAGAGGGACTCAGGATGCTGTTTCTAGGCGTCCCGCGGTCCAATTAGCAAGCATCTCACCCCAAGAGCCACAGAGGCCTGGCCTGTCACAGGTGTCTGACACTTCGCCATCATTTAAATCAGAACGTTTATTGCCGCCTGCTGCAGCGGCTCAGGCCTGCCCCATGGGCTGGCCTGGGGGGAGGGTCTTGCCCTTTGAAGAAAGTCTTTATGGTAATTGGTGGTAATGGTGAGCAGCCTGGGGTGGGGGGAAGGGGAGGCAGGTAGGAAGCCCCCAGGAGATAATCGAATTAGCTTGGAAAACAAATGACTTTTAGCCCAAACAAATCACTTCTGAGCACAGAACAATTGATAAGACCCCAAGGCGGAGCCGCTGACAGCTGAAGGAGCAGGAGGGGCCTAGAGGCTGGTCCCCAAGTGCTTGGGACAGAGGCTGACTTCAAGCAGTGATGGGGATGGGCCCCGGGCCAAATGGGGGTGGCACTTCCTGGCTGAGCTGTGGTTTAACTGTTGACTGAGGTGTCCTCTCTACTGAGGGTCCCCAACCGCACCTCCTGCTGTGTGGCCTGGTTTCTGATAAGCCATAGACCGGTACTGGCCTGCAGCCGGCAGGTTGGGGACCCCTGCTCTCTACGATCAGGGTTCTCCCTCTCTCTCTCTCTGTCGACATGAGTATCTCCTGGACACTCAGGCACAGCCCAGGCGGCAGGTGCTTTGAGCCCTGGTGGCTGACAGGAGAGCACCGAAACTCACTGGTTATGTCACACCTGGGGTGACTAACTCGTCCTGCTCTTAGCAGTGGAAGTCCCACGTCCAGGGAGAGCTTGTCACCCGAGAGACAAAGTCACACACTACAGAGTGGCAGAGCTGGGATGAGTCTGCTCGTTCTTCTAACACCAAGCCTACCTCTCACCCTCCCATTCATTCATTCATTCATTCACTTGTTCGTTCCTTCACTCGGAAGGTCCCAGGCTTCTCCTGTTCCTTAACCATTAGGACAGCGGGGCTGCAGCGCACAGCCGGGGTAAGGCAGCGCTGGATAGCTCTGTCCACTCGACGGGCAGGTGCCCCCCGCCCCAACAAGGCAGCAGTCCACACACTGCCCTCAGCACCCTTCCTCCCCTTGGCACCCTCACCCCCAACCCCCCCACTCTCCGGGGCTCGAGTCCTCAATAGCCCTGAGGAATGCTGCACCTCTGAAGAGTCACAGCCCCCAGTGAACTAGCCACATTGTCCCTGAGGCCTCACAACTGCCTCCCACCTGGGGCCATTTATGGGGCCAGGATCCACCTCAGAGCGCCATTCCCTGCCCTGGGGCCAGTTGGCCCTTAAAAGCGCTTTACAACCTGGTTATAGCACCGAGGGAGAGGGCAGGTCTCCCGAAGCCCCCAGCGGCCCCACCATTTGGCACCTGGGGCCAGGGCACTCAGGGACACCTGCCACCCAGAGCCCCCAGCCCAGGCCACCCTAGCTGTCCCCTTTTCTCCTGCACGTTTTTTTTTTTTTTTTTAATTTCCCAGCCTCTCTAGGTGTGAAAAGAGGATAATAAAAACGACTTTTCAAAACTGTCGTGAGGGTTCAATCAGTGAAATTAGATGGCAGATGTCAAGCGCTCAGTCGCGTTATTATTTTATCGACACCAACGTGAAATCGCACAGGATCTCAGCTTCTGCCGATGAGCTGCCTCCACGTGGGGTCCCCCGAGCGTACGCCTTCTCCCACCATGGGGAAAAGTGCCTCAGGGTGCTTAAAGGGATGGGTTTTGCTGACGATTTTAAAGCAAAGACCCGCAGAAATTCCAATAGCCTGGCCGCCGACAGACCTGCCCGTTGCACCCAGAACCCTCCCTCTCCCCCTGGCACCCCAGCCTGGCCTCCTCTCCCCAACACAGGCACCGTTCTGACTTTTGCGATCATAATTTTCTTCCTTTCACCTAGATGTGCCTCTTAAAAGATGTCTTTTAGCCTCTCTCTGTGTCTTGCCTTTTCTCTCTTCCTTACGGTCGTGAGATTCGTTCGTATCGATGCGTAAACTTATTGTGCGTTCATTTTTCTTTGCTGTCTAATATTCCACAGGGTAAATGCGCTATGATGCCTTTATTCGTCCTCCTGTAGAAAGATGCCGTAGTTTTGGTTTAGGGCTGTAGGGACATAGCTGCTCAGAAAAGACTGGTTACAAGGGAACCCCTGCCTGCCGGCAGAATGGGGAGTCGGCCTCACCCGCTGCTTCTTGAACTCTCGCGGGCAGGCCTCGGGGACGCTGGGCCAGCCTGGAGCTCGGCTCATCCCGTCTCCTATTCCATCCCTGACTTTATTTTCCTGCCAAAATACTTACCGAGCAGCTACGATGCCCCGAGCACAGCGAGATCCAGGGCGGGCAAGGTCCCCGCCCTGTGAGCTGTGTGCTGGGACTAGAAGTTAGGCACCCTGGCGTCTGTTCCCTCCCTCACCCCACTTCTCTGGTTGAGCCCCCAGTTATCCAGACAGGACTGCCATCCAGTGTCACCCCAGGATCTGGGCAGCTGTGCAGCGTCAGCCTGCGCCACTGTGCGCAGTGGCCTCGGGCCAGGCCCCTGACTCACAGAGACCAGGGATCTGATAAGCAAAGCTCCGTGATGCCTGCCACCTCTCCGGTCACCTGGCAGGCCGCCCTTCCTAGAGGTACCTGCGTCATGGATGAAGCAGTTAGGGAGGGCGATGCTTAGCCCTCCGATGGCCTGCCTGGGCAGCTGGGAGACACAGCTAGACAACAGGAGCACCTACTGTGTGCCAGGCACTTTGCAGGGTGTGTCCATGCACCCTTTCACTTACCGCTTACAGAAGGGGAAACTGAGGCCAGGGCGCATCACGAGCTCGCCAGTGTCAGACCCAGGAGCACAGGGGTTTTGCCGGCCTCTGAGGAAGCCGGTCTCAGAACTGCAAAGGGGTCCCCCCGCCCAGGAAGAGCCACAGGTGGCAGCCCCCAATTTGTTCCCTGCCATTAACAGCCCGACCTCTGAACCAGACTGGGCGTCAAGGAATTAGAGCAGAGGTATGCCACCTTTTGGGAGCTGACACCCTTATTCTCATTTAATTCCGCCCCGCCTCCCTTGGTCCCTCCAAGTGTCAGCTGGCAAACATCTGTCCTGGAAATCAAAGGGCTCGCCAGGTTTGACAGGTCTCTGAGAATTCCATGGAGCCCCTTGGAGAAGGCACCACCGTGAGCTGCCACGGCATTTGGAAAGTGAAAAGCACAGAGTGGCCCAGAGAACCCACTCCACGAGGAGGTCACAGCCTCGGGCTGTGCACCTCCTCGGACGCTGTGAGAACGCATCTGGAAAGTTGTGGCTGCAGGGGCGTGAGCAGAGAGAGGCCTGGTGCAGGAGCCAGGGATTTGTTTGGGAGAAGGGTGACACTCTGGGACGCGTGAGAGGCGCTGTCTGTGCCCCTTTGACCACTGAAGCCGTGCAGATGTCCCTGCTTGTGGACACAGCGTCTCAGTGACCGGAGTCACTCAGCCACGCCACAGAAACCCTTAGTCTGCTGGCCCCGCGCTAAGGTCTGAAAAATATCTTCGACGGATTTAATAGTTCGTGTCGTGATTGTAAAGGTGACCCACCCCCAGTGTAGAAAATGTCGGAAGAAGCAGTCACGTATAAAATACGAAATACAATAAAATGAAAACCAACACATAAACTAAAGTGAGAAATAAAATGAGAAGTAAAAATAAAATTCACTTTTTAAAAATGTACCTCTCTGTGCATGATTCTGTTCATTTTCCTCTTTGCTTTCACGAAATCAAAGCTTCACTGCGTATTTAGCTGGGTGCTGTGGTGACAGTCGTAGCTGGGGGCGCGAGTGGCTGGGCGTACCCCGCTCACACACACACACACACACACACGTGTGCACACACATGTGCACATGCATACGCACACGTACACACTCACAGGCCCCTCAGGGAGTCAGTCAGCGCCAGCCCGAGCTCCTAGTACATGGCCGGACAGAAATCTACATCTGTTTTCGCCCGTGGCATTGACCTTAGAGAACAAGCCCTCGGCTCTGTTTGCAGATGCTACGACCTTCCCGGAGCCCCTGGGCGGCTGTGCCAGGGTCCAGCTCTTAAATTCCCCACGAGAGACAGCCGAGCA
The DNA here is from genome assembly GCA_004027375.1 of Macroglossus sobrinus. Classification (NCBI taxonomy): domain Eukaryota; kingdom Metazoa; phylum Chordata; class Mammalia; order Chiroptera; family Pteropodidae; genus Macroglossus; species Macroglossus sobrinus. The sequence continues at coordinate 44,435 of PVKZ01005331.1, forward strand.
CGGGGTCGGGCCAGCGCTGGGCTGCGTGCCGTGGACCAGGGTGCCCGGCCGGGGCGGGAGGGGCTGACGCCCGGCCTGCGGGCCTTACGGCAGCACGGAGAACGTACTGAAAGCTGTCGACCCCTCCCCAGAAAACCCCAGGTCTTGGGGTCCGGAGGCCCCCATCCAGGAACCAGAAATGACCCGCTGACGTCCGCAGTAACACGGGGGTGATGTTAAGACTTGTACAGGGGCCCAGGGATGGATTTTGTGGGGGCAGGGCGAGAACGGGGGCCATGGGGTGAAGAGAAGGGGAGAGGGGTGGAGCGCGAGAGGGCACGAACCGAGAGCCCCCCGCCACCTCTGCTGGCGAGGGCCGGCTGACCGTCCCTACGACTCTGTCCCCCGTCTGGTGAACGGACCTTGGGGACATGTCGCAAGGCTTGGGTCCTGGGACAGTCAGTAAATGGTCTGGGGCAGCCCTGGCCAGGGTCCCTTCTCGTCACGGCCTAAATGCAGCATGGTCTGTATCGGGCCTGCTGGGACTGCCTCCCAGAGGTGCCCAGCACCGGCGTCCAACCCCTGCTGGCCTGGCCCACCCAGGGGCCCCGGGGGCCTGGCCCCATTTCCTAGATGGGGAGCCTGAGTCTAGGCCCGAGGCACACGGCCACACGCGGGAGCCTTCGAGGAATCTCCTGCCCTCCTGGTCTGTGGCATGTGCGGCCAGAAACTCCATCTGTCTAAACGCCTCAGAACAGAGATACCTCTGGTCCACCCTGACCCCCGGGAGAGGCAGGGCTGGCGGCCGTGGTGGCCCAAGATGCCACTTCCCTCGTCCTTCTCCCTCCCCTGCTCCTGCCTCTCGCAGTTACAGGACTGAGCTGGGACCAAGACCCCTCCACCCCGCCATGGAGCGGACACACACCAGGCCCAGGGATGTTTGGACCAAGTGCAAAAATCAGCACTTCAGACAGTGGTGGCAGGCGCTGTGAAGGAGGCCACAGCCCTCGCCGAGCTCCTGTGTCCTCATCTGTGACACGGTGACAGCACTTCAGAGCCCCTGAGGCAGCAGAAAGGTCACGTGTGGGCGCACGAGCACACACGCATGAGCACACACACACACACATGCATGCACTCAAACTCATGCACACACAAGAGTACACAGGCACACGCATGCATACACTCACACATGCATGCACACACGCATGCCTACACACAAATGTACACTTGTGGGCACACACATTCACACAGGGGCACACATGCATATGCTCACGCGTGCACATTCATGGGTGTACAGTGCACACACTCACACATGTGTGCATGTACATGCATGCCCACACACATATGCACACTCATGGGTGTACACACCCACTCACACACACATGCATGCATACACGCGCATGCCTACACACAAATGTACACTCATGGGCACACACATTCACATGTGTACACACACACGTTCCTCCACATGTGCACATTCATGGGTGTACACATGCAAACACACTCACAGATGTGTGCACACACGCACATGCCCACACACATGTGCACATTCACGGTGTACACACACTCGTACACACATTCACACGTGTTCACATGTGCCCCAACACACACACACAGTCACGGGTGCACACACGCATGCACACACACAATGTCTGGCCCACAGCGGGCACTCAGCCAGAGGGTGACGATTGTAGGTAATAAACAGAAAACTCTGGGAACTTGGCTGGAGGTGGACTTCTCAAGATCTCTCTCGCCCTAAAACGGCTGTCTCCGTGACCTGGGCAGGCTTTGCTTCTTGCATCCAACACAAGAGCAATCATGTTGCGTCCCTGATGTCACAGGCAGAGGACATTTTTCTGAAGCAGCCGTCCCCTGAGGATGCAACATGACTTCGTCTAGGAGACATGCCCCAAAAAGATCAAAAAAAGTCTGACGTCTCCTCCACAGCTCACGCAGTGCCGCCGTAGGCTGCCCTGCAGCCCTGGACAACGTGCTGGGTGACGGTGATCGTAAGGCATACGTGCCACTCTGCTGAGTTCCAACGGGAACGGGGACACAGTCTGGGGGCCGCGAACCCGCTGCCCAGTGCCAGCCACCGGCTCCGGCCGGCCACAAGCCACGAGCTGGTCCCAGGCAGGTGGGGTGGGTCTTTCGCTCTTTTTTTTTTTTTTTTTTTGAATTCCAATCCTTCAGAGAAGTTCCAAGCGCAGTAGAAGGAACGTGTCTACCTTTCACCCACATCCCTGATGACATTTCCCACATCTGTGTTCTCACTCTCGGCCACACACAGACTTGTATTTTTCTGAACCTTTTGAAAGCCGGCTGTGTCATGTCACTTTTGTCTCCGCACACTTCGGCACGCATCTCCGAGGTGCAAGGGCGCTCTCTACGTCACCGGGATGCAAACCCAGGACGCTGAACCTCCCCGCGGACGCTTCTCCAGTGGACAGTCCACAGTCCAGTGTCCCCCAGAGCACCCCTGTCCCCTCGACAGTGGTTTCTTCCTTCTTGCATGGTTTTCCATTGAGGTGAGATTCACAAAACGTAACATTCCGTGTGGCCTTCAGCACATTCACCACTGTCACTTTTACCAAGTTTTAAAACATTTTCACTGGCCCCCTTAAAACAGACCCTTACCCATTAAGCAGTCAGTCCCCAGGCCCCCCCAGCCCCCCACTAACGGTTGATCTGCTTAGATGGGTGTTTTTAACAAGGAATCTCAGCGTGTGGGTTTTTTCTTTTTAAAAAGACTTTATTACAAATCAAATGTCCTACTACCCCGTGTGTGTCTGTGTGTGTGTATCTGTGTGTGTGTCTGTGCATGTGTGTGTGTATGTCTGTGTGTTTCTGTGTGTGTGTATGTCTGTGTCTCTGTGTGTGTGTATCTCTGTGTGTTTGTGTGTATCTCTCTCTGTGTGTGTGTCTGTGTATTTGTGTGTGTATCTCTGTGTGTTTATGTGTCTGTGCATGTGTGTGTGTATGTCTGTTTCTGTGTGTGTGTATGTCTGTGTGTCTCTGTGTGTGTGTGTATCTCTGTGTGTTTGTGTGTGTGTGTCTCTGTGTGTGTAGGGAAAGGGGCACTGTTATAACGAAGCAGGGGTCTCCAACCCCTGGGCCGTGCACGGGTACAGGTCTGGTGGTCTGTTAGGAACCGGGTGGCACAGCAGGAGGCCAGCAGCGGGCGAAGCCTCTCCCCAGCGCCAGCATCACCGCCTCAGCTCCATCTCAAGTCGTCAGACATTCCTGTAAATGTCTCCTGCAATCGTCCTGGATCGCCGCCTACGTGTCAGGCTCTGCGAAGCCACCGAGAGCCTGGCCGCTGACCGTGTAGGCAGGCATTCTCTCCCCCTCCCCCGCCGCCCCCCCCCATGCCTGAAGCTGCATGCAGGTCACAGACAGACGGCAGAGCAGTAACTGCAGCAGGAAAGGTCAGCAGGTGTGCCAGGAGCTGAGCCGACTGAACCCGGCTGCCTTTACAAGGAGGCGCCTCTCCTGCCGTCTTGCTGGACTCCCCATGGGGACACAGATGACCCCCCCCCCGGAAAACGCGAGGGCAGCAGGCGATGGGGCTGGTCCATCCGAGGTCCGGCTCCTGGCCCTGCCGAGGCTCTCAATGCGGGCAGGCACCGCGACTCTCTGAAAGAGAGGCTGTTTCGGTTTTTCTTTCTCAAAACATATAGAGTAACGATGACGAGGTGTGTGTGACCCGAATTCACACAGAGCTGCCTCCGCTCTGAACGCTGGGCCTCACTTTCTCCATCTTTAATAAAGTGGGCGCCGTGAACAATCAAACGTGGAAACGTGAAGTGCCTCCAGCACGTTGTGGCATGTCCTAACAGCGTGACAAAGAAAGTCTGCCGTCCCCACGGTCGTCACCATCGTCACCGTCGTCATCGGCGCCGTGACCAGTACGGAACAGGTGCTCAGCGGATTGGGGTGGCCACGCCTGTCTCACGCTTTTCCTGCAAATGTCAAGGGCAAAAGGAGAAGCTGCACTGTGGAAGTTTTGTTGTTTTGGAGAGAGAGAGAGAGAGAGAGAGAGAGAATCGCTTTGTGTACAAGTTTGCAGAGCAGTCAGCTTGGGGACCCTCGGTCAGCCATCGCGGACCGGGGCTTCCAGCACCTTCCAGTTTCAACATTTTCATCATACGATATTTAGCAAAGCAGCTCTCGGCACCGTTCATTCGGCTGCTCTCTCTGTTTTCCGTACCTAGGTGACGTGTACGGCCTTGCTGCGCCCTGACAGGTCAAAACATCCCCCATGGGAACGAACACACGTTTCTGTTTTGATGATGGAAGTCAGTGGGGAAAGAAAAAAAAATTATTCACGTACAGAAATCTGCAGAAATCGGCTTTACAGCCACGTTGGCAAGGAGAACTGCCCGCTCCTGGCATCACGCATGCGCATGACACGAAGCGCCGCACAGCCACCCCGGGCCCTGCCCGACAGTGCGCATGCGTGTGTTGGGGGGAGGGGAGGACTTGGCCAGCGCGTGGGTCTCACTCAGGCCCTGGGGGAGGGGAGGGGAGAGGAGGGGACCTGGCAGCAAAAGGGTTCCCAATCCCAGCTCCCACGCCACACGGGCGACTGCAGGTGGCTGTGACTTTGACACGATCTCCGATTCGCCGTAGAAGCTTGGGAGAAGCCGTGTGGACCTGCGTGTGGGCGGCCCCCCAATCTCCAGGGGCAGGCCGCCTCGTCTGCCCCGATCCGGGGTTCGCGTGTGGCCAGGGCCTTACCCAGGGGAGAGGCCACGGGCCCAGGGATTCCCCCTTTGAGAGGGGACAGGTGCGAGGGGTGTCTCCAGGATGCCCTCTGCGACGTGACGAGGGAGGGACTGAAATGGTCTAGGCGTCCAGCACTGGGGGGCAGATGGCACACCCTGGGGAACCCTGCTCGGACCTGCTGCCGGCCAGGTGCCTCAGTGGGATTCTCTGTGCCGTAATTTTCGACCAGAAACAAGTGTGACATCTGCGGTGACAATGTTCCAGGTCACCTCTAAAGGTATCCTTGAAAAGAAAATGAGCCCTAATTTCCAGGGCACCTCTCAATGAGTGTCGACAAATGTCACAGCCTGTTTATACACCGCCTCAGTCAAGATTCAGCGACCCCCCACCCCAAAAGCTTCCTCTCCGCCTTTTACAATTGATCCCCGCGCCCCCTCCCAACTCCCACCTCAGGCACCACCCATCAGCTTTACGCACCAAACATTAGATCTGTCTTTTTCTGGAATTACCATTAGATCTTAAAAATAAATAATAATATAACTATGGCAAAGATAGCCTGAGAGTAGCCTTTATATAAATAACCATAGCTGTCCCTGCTATTTCAAACCTCCATATGTTGGTCTCTAAATATTGATCTCTCGACCGATCATCTATTCTCATGATTATATTAACCCTGAGAATCAGGCATCTTTTTTTTGCTATTTCACAAATAAAGAAACGCAGGCTCTGAGAAGTCATCTTTTTCCCCGCTCTTCCATTGCCCCTGTCCATTTCCCGACTAGTGGGAAGGCCTCTTTTTGGAACGATGACCCTTCTAGAAGATTCTAGCAAAAATAGAGGGCCAAAGTTCAGGAGGCCCGAGTCCAGTCTCGGCTCGGCCAAGAGCGAGCTGTGTGGCTTGTCGCTCCATCAGAGTCTTCACAATCCTTTTTGTCCCAAGCTGGATATCGCAGTTCTCACTTTCTGATGCAGACTTGTACCAACACCTCGAAGCTTCTGCAGTTACAAAGTGCTTCTCAGCTATGGGGAGAGGCAGGGGACCTGGGAGGGGGAGGCAGGGAACTGCTTCAGAAGGCACATTTGTAAATTTCTAACCGTAGGGTGAAAAGAAAAAACGATTATTTTCATAATGGAAAGACTGGGTTGAAACCAGATGGGATTTTCTTCACTGCGGGGACCTGGGTTAGAAATGACGAAACTTTATTTGGCCATCAGAAGGAGCACGTGGACGGACAAGCTCTAGTTGAAGGAGCGTGACCCCAGGGAAAGGATTTAGGGCAGTGAAAAAGATCCTGGCTGACCCCAAATCCAGAACAAAGCCACCAAGCCAAGCCCTTGTGGACCTCTGAGCCTGAGACCCGCCTGGGCTGAACCCGGCAGCTGCGGTGACCTGGACCCTGGTAGCATTGCCCTCTGCACTCAGCAAATGAAATATCACCTGGGGAGCGGGGGGTCCGCTAACCCCAGACACCTGGACCAAACCAAATGCAGCCTGAAACATAAAAATCAGCCCAACCCAGCTCAGTGCGGGCTTTAGGGGGTCCCGGGCGCACAAACTTGGGAGCTGTCTTCACCAACGGTGACTAGGCAGCTCTCACCTGGTCAGCCTTAGCCGCAGCGCCCCCTGCTGGCCAACCAGCTACACCGCAGGCACTTTCTGTCCACTCTCCCATAGGACCCCAGCGGAAGGCCGCAAGCGGGCACGAGGAGGCAACAGGCTGGGCAGGTTCATGGCCTGCCCACGGAATGGCCAGGCGTGCATCTGTGCTGCAGAGGGTCTGACCCTGTCACATCCCACCCCAAGGAGGCCACACCACCTCCCCCAACACAACATGGCCAGGATTGATTTACAAGCCTTGACAGCCTGGGTTCAAATCCAAGGTCCATCATTTATTTACAAATTGTGCAGCCTTGGGTCACTCTGCCATTTTTCTAGCACCCTCTATCTGTTCATTGGGGACCGCAGAACGTCATGGGGCTTCTCGTGGGGAGGGTGAAGCCGAGAACCCCTAAAAAGCGCTTAGAACAGAACGGGGAGCCGCCGCCTTTGCCATCCGCCTCGGCTCCCTCCCGGATGGCCGCGCCACTCCGTTTTCCCACCGTGGCCCTCAGGAGGGGCAGCTGAGGACGGGGTGGAGCCAGAAGCTGGCGCGCCCCCCCTCGGTCTGATTGGGGGCGCGTCCCCCAGTGCAGCCCCTGCCATCCTCCTCCTCAGGCCTTGCATTTATCCAGGACCTTTAAAAAAACGAAAGCTGCGGGGGAGGGTAATTAAGTTTGATAGAAACCACCGTGATTTAAAGCCACAGGGGGGAAGTAATTAGATTTCACAGAAGCCACGGCTTTCTGCACCAAGACACACAGCGCGGGGGTCCCGGGTCTACAAAGCCTTTGAGAGGATGTCTTTTTTTTTTTTGTAAAGACTTTCCCGGTGACATTTCCTGCGCGCTCCGTCATTAACGCCAGTCAACTGGCTGGGATATGGACATGGCCTTCGCTCATTGAAATTCATTAAGCTTGGCATGGCTTCCCCTCTCCCTGTGTCGCCGCGGTTTGCCCTCCCAGCGCCTCTGCGCGCTGAGCCACCGCGGCTCTTCCCCCAAATCCGGCCTCCTGGGAGTGGGAGGTGGGGCTGGAAGAACCGTGAAAAAGAATCAGTGTTGAGCCAAAGCCCCCCCCCCCCCCCGCCCCGAGGACCCCTCTCTTTCCCGCCTGAGCCTTCTCTGGATACTGTTTCCATTTTCAGAGCATCGTTAAAAGCCTCCGGTTTGCAGGAGCCATTTCACTGAGCGGCCCCAATTTCTCCCCACTCCACCCCACTCCTAGTGCCAGGTGGACCCCCGCTGCGCGCCTTGCCCCTCTCCACCAGGTAAGATGCTCCCAGACCCCCAGATCGCACTGCGCTCAGGGACCCCAGGACTGGCACAAAGACAAAAGGCACCGCGAAAACAGAGGTGCGCCCGGGCCTGAGCTGGGAAATCACTTCCCCAATCTGCACTTTGCAAGCCCGCTCTGCCCCCAAAAGCCCCCTCCCATCGACCGCCCCAGCCAGGCTCCCGCGCCGGCGTGCGCCGCGGGAGGGGCAGCGCGTGAGCAAAACCCGGGCTCAAAGCGCCCTCTAGCGGCGGCCGCGCGACGCCCCCATTGTTGCTCCGAGAGCGAGGCTGCGCCCGGCCGCCCCCCCGCCCCGTCGGGGTACGATTTCCCGGGGCCCGGGCCGGGGTCGGCGTGGGGGCAGGGATCGCGAGAACGCAAGCTGGGGGAACGGAGAGGGTCCGAGCTGCAGGGGACAGTCTAACCGACGACCTCACGTCCGCGGACCGGAGGCCGGGAGGGAGCACATGGGGCTTCTGAGCGGAGAGATTTTTCCAGACTGGCTCGAGCACACACCGCTGAAGGCTCAGCCGCCACACTGAGACCACGAGGGATGCAAAGCTCCGCGCCCCCTCCGCGCTCCCCCCATCTCTGGTGCCGGGATTCCCGCCTCCCCCCCTGCAAGCGCCCCGCGACGAGCGCACTTCCTGGGGAGTCGTGGCCCAGGGGCGGGGTTCGGTCGTCTCCTTTTATGGTTTTATAAAGTTGAACTCGCCCAGCCTAGAACGACCTGGCCGCCGGCACCGCCACCTCGCGGCGGGTTGGAGCGCCCCCCCCGCCCCCAGCCAGGCCCCCGAACCCTCCCGCGAAACGGGGCCTCTTCCTCCTCCTCCTCCTCCCCTCCTCCCCCAGATCCATGCGTCCTGGGCGGGGTCACCCAGGCGCAGCCCAGAGAGGGGGCTGGGGCGGGAGGCGGGGTGTGAGTGGGTGTGCGCGGGGGCGGGGGCCGGGCTCGGTGTGGCGGGCACCCACCCGCCGGGAGGGCGAGACGCGCTATATAAGGCCGCCGGCCGCGCGTCGCCGCGCCGTCGGAGCAGCTTGCGCGCACTAGGGGTGCCCTGCTGTCTCGAGGGCTGCAGCCTCCCCCGCCACCTCCGCACGCATAGCCTCGCGGTGCGTCCCGCCTGCGTCCCGCAACAACCCCCGCCCCCCAAGTCGCCGGAGCTGCGTCCAGAACTCGTAGGAGGCGCCATGCGGAGCTGGTGCGTTGCGGCCCGCGCCTTGGTCCTGGCGGGCCTCTGGCTGGCCTCGGACGCGCGCCCCCTCGCCCTCTCGGACGCGGGGCCGCACGTGCACTACGGCTGGGGCGAGGCCATCCGCCTGCGGCACCTGTACACCGCCGGCCCGCACGGCGCCTCCAGCTGCTTCCTGCGCATCCGCGCGGATGGCGCGGTGGACTGCGCGCGGGGCCAGAGCGCGCACAGTGAGTGCCACTCCGCCGCGTCCCTCCCCTGCCCGGCGCCCCCTCTTCCCTTCCCCTTCTTCGGCTCCGGCGGGGCTTCCCCCTCCCGCGATCGCCCTCCCCGCGGGGCGCTGGGGGGAGGGTGAGACGTGTGCGTGAACCCACCGTGCCCCCCACCTCCGGCTCCGGCGGACCCCTCACTCTTGGGAACCCTAGATCTTGACACTTCTGCGTTCCACTCCCCCCCCACCCCGAGTCCCCAGACAGCGCGGGGAGCTGGGGGGACAGGAGAGGGGCGCGGGCCGCTGCTCCGACCGCAGCCACGTGCTGCGGGTGCCCCGGGCCCCGTTTGCTTCCCTCGCTCCAGGTTTGGTGGAAATCCGGGCAGTCGCGCTGCGGAACGTGGCCATCAAGGGCGTGAACAGCGACCTGTACCTCTGCATGGGCGCCGACGGCAGGATGCTGGGGCTGGTAGGTGCCACCACCGGCGAGGCGGGACGCGCTGGGACGCGGAACCCACGCCTGTCCCCGGGCAGGGCCTGCAGCGGGGCGGGGGGGGGCGCGCTGGATCGAATCCAGAGTTCCCTGGCCTCCCCCCTGGGGCCGGCGTGGGGCTCCCAGGGGGGCTCGGCAAAGGCCGGACGAAAGAAGCAAACGTCCGACTTTTTCCTATGGAAGTTTAGGGTCCCGGCCAGTGGCCGGAGAATGGGCCAGAGTCTCCTTTGCGTTTCGTGTTGAGCCAAAGGCCGTCTCAGTCAGACGCTGGAAAACCCATTTACTGGGCTCTGGCTTTAAACCCGAGGACGCACCTCGCGCCTTTTCGGCGGGGCCAGCTCGTGGGTGGTCCTCGCCTCCGTACCCCTCCCTCGGCAGTATTAAAAAAAGAAAGAAAAAGAAGACAGGTATATCCACAACTGGGATTTTTTTTTTTTTAAATAGTATATCTTCAAGTTAGAAAAAAAGTCACATTTGGGATTGGAGAGGATTTTAAATTAATTTTTCTCGACTAGAAAGACAGGGTTTTGCAGACGGGGAAGAATATTCCAGTGCGTTTTCACCCTCGTGTTCCTCTCATCTGTGCTGCAAATGCCTTCGGGGAGGCGGGGTGCGCGGCGGGGGGAGGGTGGGGGAGGAAGTGGCGGTGGGCCGGGATGGCCCAGGTATCCACCGGGGACTCGGGGCACCGAGCGTTCCGCACGGAACAAAAAGGCTGGGAGTTCAAAGGGAGCCCTTGCCCCTCCCGCCCGGGCACACAGAGCAGGCTGTGTGAGGTCCAGGCGGGGTGCAGGGCCTCAGTGCAGCCCCGCTGGGCCAGGGGCTAGGCCAGGGGCTCCGTTGGAGGGGAGGGGGCGGAGGCGGAGACCAAGACTTTGCCTGGAGCGGGGCATGCCCCCCAAAAATGCAGATACCGCCCTCCCCCGCAGCGCAAGTCTTTTTTTTTTTTTTTAAGTGTCTCCAAATCGTGCTGTGACCCTGACGCGTTTATTCCGTTTATCCAGAGCGCCTTTTTCAGGTTTTCTGGTGGAGTCGTCTGTGGAAGGATAAAAAATGGAGGTCGAGAACTGAGGTGGTCAGCTGGCTGAAAGCTGACACCCAAAGCCCCTCCCAACCCTCAGTTGCAGCTTTTAGTATTGTGATGGGGTGCGGGGTGGGGGGTCATCCCCCTAAAATCCAGTTCTGCCTCTTCATCTGCCTGGGCTGGCTTAGGAAAAATGGAGTTAAAAAAACAAAAACAACCCCAAAACAGAATCCACATCCTCTTAGGAACCTGAAATGACTTATTTTTTTTCCGTATAGAGAAGAGAATGAGATAGATGCCAATTTGTCCTAAAGACCCAGCAGAAGACAATAGTCCATCATTTGGCTTTACTTCTCCTGTTTATTTGTCAGTTTGCGCTTCCCACTGCGGCTGTCTGGTGGCTTTCTCTCGTGCCTGGGCCGCGGGGCCTTATCAGAGCCTTATCAGAGCCTTATCAACACAGCGCTCACCCACCTGCAGTTCAGCGACCTTTGTAGGCTTGGGCAGAAAAGTGACTGGGTGTCTCCTGGGGTTGTTTACCGCCCAACCCTCCTTGGCTCCCTGCCTCGGGCTGTTCTCTGTGTCCCCCAAGGGGGTAATGACACTCTATTTGTAGACAGAACTTAACTCGTTGTCACCTCTCAATCAACTATGAATGGTCTAGGACCAGGCACTGGTCGCTCCCCCTCCCTGAGCATTTCCGGCCACCCCTGCTGGGTGCAGGCGCTGTCCCGGGCCTGGGGGAGGGGTCTGCCTTTATCCAGAAGATCCTGGCAGACTGCCTGGAGGGCTCTGCTGAGCGGAGGGAGTGAGGGCCTGGGGAGGGGGCTGTCGGTCTCACAGGGAGGGCATCAGACAATAAGGCCTGGGAATGGCTGGGTTATTTGGGTCTGAGTAGGAACCAGATTATTGAATCTGGGCTCCAGATCGGATTACCTGTGATTCTTAATTAAAGGACAGCTGTTTAGCCTTATTTCCCAAAGTGAAATTTGTCCTAAACCGGACAAAGTTTAGCCAGTGGAATATTGGGGGCGGGGGGTGGGGCGGGGAGGGAGAATTCTACATTTTAATGTCAATACTTCAGGGTGAGGGAAGCAGTGTGCTTGCTTGC